>PKRV01004137.1:6463-75014 GCA_003709505.1 Hyphantria cunea | reverse complement strand
TTTACAGCTGCCTGGGCCCATAACCTGTTGTTTTGTTTTATTTTTTATTCAGTGGGTGAATACGACTCCAAGGGTCTGCCAGGTGTGATCCGCAATAAAACACTAGAACACTGTACTAAATGTTTATTGGGTGTGGAATCGTCCACATGTAAATGTTCGACAAGTTTATATATCCGTCTCGGCTAACAATGTAAGCGTGATTCAGAAAGTACTGACCACGCCATCTATCGACACTTAGCTCAAACTATTTACAATTAATAATGAACACTTGAACAGTGGGTTTTGGGTTTGTTGCAAATAAATACAGTCCTTTAGTTGACAAACATTCCGTTTATTGTTTAGTTTTATACATGCTTCAAAATATAAAATAAAAGGTACCTTTTACATATTCTGGCTTAGTTTTGTTCAACAAAACTCTTGCTATACAATCAACGGATTGTTGTTCAATACTTTATATAAATAACAATTCAGGACATATTTACCCTTTCAATACTTCTTACGTTCTGACATGAAAAATATTCACAAAAACTTATCGTCTTTCAATAGACATTTAAAAGGAATACTTTCGAATATAGAATTATTAATTGGCTTTTAGTAAATCAATAAAGAGGATTATATCAAGGTTCGACTAGCGTCAATTTGATCAATTCTCAACACATATGCTTTCAGCAGAGCAGAAACAAATCCCATGAAACAAGGAATCTTGGCCCCGTCAATATTGAATAATAGTGAATAAAACAAACTATTTCAAGAAAACTCACAACAAGTTAAATTACCAAATCTCGTTTTTACTCAGTAAACTAAACTAAACGTCGTAAACTTATATAGGCTAAGCATAACATCATCATCCGCAACAGTCAGCTAAAGCGCTCCCTCCCCCCCTTTGTCCTTCTCCCCTCCTCGCTTCCTTCACTTTCTCGAAGTCAAAGATTACTGAAAAGTCGTACAAATAATAATAGTTAGTTTGTCACGAAATATAGAAGGAAAATCTATTTGCAACCGTTATGGGCTATCCAACAATGAAATTATTTTTTAATTCGAAACATTAGTTTCTGAATTAAGCGCTATCAAACAAACAAACAAACTCTTGTTTATAATATTAGTAAAGATTAAATGTAATTCTGTTTTAAAAGTCGAACTGTCGAGTGAGGTCGTTGGGAGGGCACATCAAACTACAGGCGCCACACCCCCACACTTAACAAAACTTAGTATATGTCAAGTGCGAGTTACTTTAAATGTAAGTGATAACATACATACAGCACATGTAACCGTATCGATGCAACTTTCAAATACCTGCGATGGTTATAATTGTAAATGTAAAGCCAATGAGCATACCAACAAAAGTAAAGTTTTAGAAACAAGAAAACTGAGGTAGGGCTCATCGATCTCGCTGGCAATTATACGTTGTCTTCAGCGACGCACTGCTTGTTCAACTCATTAGTTAAAATTGAGTAAAAAACGGGTTAAAATTGATTATATAATGCAACGAGCTGTCATTTTTGCTTACATTTCCATAGCGCCAGCACAGATCAGAGCTACGGTAATTAGAGAATTAGACGAAGGTCATACATTAGGTCTGCAGTCTAGTTATCACAACCGTGTAGCGCGTATCTTCGCGAACAGGTATTCGTATCGTAGTAAACGGTAAAGATTATGTTATCTTATCTGTACCGTGTCATCGATCAATGTTTAGCGCTTATTCACAGAGAACAGTCAAGCGTGGAATAGAGCCGTCAGATTTACCTTACTAGTATCCACATGCATGCTGGTGCATGCGGGCAGATCCCCTTGTTATAGACCGATGAGCAAATACAACTCTACGAGTACACATAAATATCAAGTATTTATTGGCGTGATTCTCTTCTGTGTCTGTTCTCTGCAGCGGCGGCAATGCGATTACTTAAAAAATATGTTCTATACCCATGTAGGAGTACAATACAAAATTATAGTATTGTGAAGACTAATTTGTTTAGTAATAGCAATAGTGTAAGCTGTGATATCGTAGGAGGTCGGGTTGCCAACCTCTCCCATCGCAGGTCCTAGCGGGGCCACTCCAAGAATTAGTGCCGAGGACGACTCCCCATCAGGAGAGGCCGTGTAAGAAGAAGAGTGACGTATTTCCTTACAACAAGTGGGGACTACAATGGGCGGAGCCTATTAATATATTATGTCTACATAAGAGCCTGCGAGCGCAGTCGGCGGGCACTTATCGTCGTGAGCACGTACTAAGGGGAACCTCTGCTCGTCTGAATGGTCAAACTGTCTCTTTCTATTCAATCTATGTAGTTAATTGTTTAAGCGATTTGTATTTTCATTGCAACGTTTGTTAATTCGGTTTAGAATTTTGTAATTATTAGTAAAATTAGTTCAGTGTGATTTGTATTTTTTTATTATTTCCACTTCTGGTTTCCTAATATAATATATTATTAGATATACCCCTACTTTACTAATACGCTATGGTTGCTTGGCTATGTCCGCCCTCTTGCTGTTCGGACGGTGCCCAGTGTTCGGTAAGGGCGTCTCTTGATGGGTCGTACGGCATACGTCAGCAATATTTTGTCGAAAATTTTATCACTGCAAACGAGGCCATCGAAGAATTTCGGAGGTTATATTTCGACCACCCGCAAGACCACACGTTTTTTAAATGTTTTGAAAGCTGGTTTACCGAATGCATAAGTGCATTGGGACTAGAGTGGAATATTTTGAAAAGCTGAATTTTTTTTTCTAACTATTTTTCATTTTATAAACTGTTTTTGGAACAGTCTACTCACATCCTGTATCGCGGGGTATCTTTACTAACATACATGAAACGGACTCAATTTTGCGGATCACACAAAGTGTCCCGTGAGGAATTGGAGCCCACAATACTTGGCGCAGGAGAAAGCGGGGTACCGACTGCTAAGACCACTAGGTTACTAGGTCAATTAGCAGTCGAGTCATTTCTGTTTTGACACTTTTGTATTATTTTATGAATTTTACACATCAGTATTTTTGTATCGGTATGTTGAGGAGACGGACCAAGGAAGCGCAGTATTATCACCGCTCTTCAACCGATGGCTATCGTAAGAGTCGACGTGGGAGCAAACTGCACAAGACAACGTCACTGCAACGAAACATGAAACAAGCCCGAGGTGCACCGGCCACCGGCCACCGGCACTGCACACCGGCCGGTACACCACCGTACTACAGCGCGGCGCCCGCCGAGCTGCACTACAGCGATGTAGTAGTCTCTCCCTTTTAAGGAGAGACCTGTGCCCGGCTGTGGACCGCCAGTTCTGTTGACCATTTAAGGGCATTATTAGACAAATGCCGCCTTTGTAGCTGTCCTGAAATGTAATCATTGTTAATAATAATAAATGATGCATTGACACAAAATACCTGTCACATTTAAAATGAAGCGAGGCTCAAAACTCAAATCATGTTTATCTTTTTAAACTCTTTGCCTAGTTACAGTTAACCTCGGTAGTGCATACCGCTATCTAATGCCGCCTGCGATGCACTACTTAGCAAGTTAGTGAACGAAGATGTATCATCAGTTTTAAAAACAAAATAATGTGTAAAATTAAAGAATTGTGTCCTTTGTCGACTGGTTCGTGAAGAATGTTAAGTTATATGAGTCTAATATTTGTTTTGATTGTATGCTTCGAAAAATTGATTAACTCGTTGGTCTTGTG
Organism: Hyphantria cunea; assembly: GCA_003709505.1. Taxonomy (NCBI): domain Eukaryota; kingdom Metazoa; phylum Arthropoda; class Insecta; order Lepidoptera; family Erebidae; genus Hyphantria; species Hyphantria cunea. The sequence continues at coordinate 71,340 of PKRV01004137.1, read as the reverse complement.
GTTAATATATCGCATATGTCAATCAAAAGAACCCGGGTTCGATTACCGGGTCGAACGCGTTAAACCATTGGTGTCAGTTGTTATGAACAATAAGGAACACCTATGGCAATCGTTCTTGGGTACTCAATACCCCAAATATACTGACAACTTTTTTTTTACGTGTGAAAACCCCCTCGGGCCTTTACCGCACCTGGGTTTGGCGTGCCGGGAGGGCCCGACGCTGCGGCGCCCAAGCGGGGCACACCGCCAGCGTGAGCTGGGCCGGGTCCTCACTGCAGTCGCAGTGGTGGCAAGCGGGACTCAATTCCCTCCGCGCGACCGAGTGCAGGTACTTCCCGAAACAACCGTGCCCGGAAAGCACCTGCGTCAGTCGGAAGTAAAGGGTCCTGGGCTACCGCCCTACCCACTCGAGGATGACTGCAAAGACCAACGAGCCATCGTGGCTCGACGGGCGGCTTCGCGCCACTCGCGTACCTCTTCGGGCGGAGGGCGCATGCCACTCTCCGCCCGGAATTCAGCCTCCCGTCAATAAACTTCGGCGAGCACTTCCGCCTCCAAATCCCACGGGGGTGTTCCGGCCAAGGCGCACGGCGCCTCGGTCGACACCGTGCGGTATCTGTGTATGGCTCTGACCGCCAATACCCTCTGCGCCAGAGGCGCGCCTTATTCTGGGCGGCCAGAGCCGACACCCACACCGGTGCGCCGTACAGCGCCATCGACCGGACAACCCCCGTGAAGAGGCTTCTCGTTGCGACACTGGCTCCACCCAGATTGGGCAAAAGTCGCCCGAGGTCGGAAGCAGTGTCGACCACCTTGGGAGCAAGCTGTCGGAAGTGCTCGTCGAAGAGCCACCTACCGTCGAGGATCAGGCCCAGATACTTCATCTGGGCCTGAACCGGTGTGAGGACCGAGTTGACCACTATGGAGGCTCCGGGGGGCGGCCCACGACGGGGCCCATGGAACAGCAGGGCCTCCGTCTTGTCCAGGACCACCCGCAAGACCAGCGCCTCGATGCACCCGACCACCAGAGAGACACCCCTGGTGGCCAGGCACGCCGTCTCCTGGAAGTTCGCCCCCTGGGTCGTGACCAATGTGTCATCGGCGTAACAAATTACGCCCAGCCCGGAGGGGAGACGCTCTTGAAGGACCCAGTCGTATCCCACGTTCCACAGGAGCGGTCCTAGGACAGACCCCTGCGGAACGCCGCACGACATGGGTCGCCGTCTCAAGGCGCCATCTTGATCCTCGTACACGACAATACGCTCCTCCAAATAGTCTGCCACCAGGTACTCTGGCACCCCGTGGTACTGGAGTGCTTCCCTGATGCAGCTGAATGGCAGACTATTAAAGGCGTTGGCGATGTCCAGAGACACTGCCAACACTACGCCGCCACAGCTCACCGCCTCTTCGGTCACCCTCTCGAACACCGCCGTCTCACACCGAATAGGCCATCGACGGGGGCGAAAATATACAGACAACTAGTTCAACCTTCGAATTCAGTTTGTCCTCAGGGTTGTGGAGTTGAGATCAGATACCAGTCGCTCCGTGAAAAAAATTACATTAAGTGAAACCTATTGAACTAGTACAAGATCCTGAAATAGTCTTGGGATTAATAAATTGAGTCCGAAAACCAAATTCGTCCTGCAATGTGAATAATCGTGGTAAAAAAATACTAATTACCAAGAAATAAACATAAAAACACGTTACATAGTCACTGTCAAACGACGCGGTGACACGTGACGACGACAACGTGGCGATCGTGTCGCGTCCCTAACAGGCGCTTGATGATTTACAACAAAAATATTAACAACATTAGAGGCCTAGTGTGAGTTTACCACATTCGGCGTTGCGATTGGTGAAGATTTGCGTGTGATGTGAAATGAACTCACACTAGACCCTCGGTGTTTTATCACTATACGTAAATTTGCGCTGCGTATGGCAGTTCATTTCGAGATGCCTCAGTATTTTCTTGAAATTAATTGTAGTCATTGCATCGGGAGCGGTCTCTGTGCAGCGGTCGGCCGCAAGAGACCAATCGATCGATAGACGGTCACACCGTGCTGCCGGCGTGTGACGGCGCCGCCTCTCCGCGGGGCGCGGAGCGGGGCCGGCGGCGCGCGCAGCTCGCGAGGTCTGCGGCGCAGCGCGTATCGACTCGGCCGGGCCCTCGGGCAGTGGCCGCGGCCGGGCGCGTCAGTCTGCCGCCGCCGCGCCATGGAGCTGCAGAGCGCCGCGCCCCCCGCGCCTGCCGCCCTGCCCGCGCGCCCTCTCGTCGACCCCGACGAGTACGGCGAGGTGGACACCTCCAGGTGCGGCTCCACTGATCCCGTCCGCCGCAGCGCTCGCTCGCAGCTTTACGTAACGCACCCGCTCGTCGACGATCATTAGTGCTCACGCGAAATGCCTTCTAGATTAACTCCCACACATACATACTAAAGTTTATAAACGAATGCCTGTGAACCGCTCCGAGAGTCTGCAGTGTCGGCCTAAGGTCGATTCGGATAATGTTTTATGTTTGCCTTGTAAGGGCGGGGCGGGAACCGAGGCGCCGAGATCAGAGACGCACTTCATTCTTTCATTCTTGATGTCGAGGCCATCGCTCGATCTCTGAAAACGATCTAGTCATGCACTCAAAACATAGATTTACTGAACGTAATGACAATAATTTCTCAACAAACACGATTTAGTCTAAAAAATATCTTAGAGATACTTTGAACTAACTAACTTGTTACATATCATTTGGACGTGTATATTGTATAAATAACAAGTAAGTAGGAGCTCAGCGCAAAGGCAAACATACGAGTTTATTACAGTAACTTTATATTTGACAAATGTGCGCTTTAACAGGTGAATATCATCTCCTTTGTCCAGCGAGACGACCAGCTCAACGCAACACGACAGCTCGACAGTAGACGTTTAGTACTGTGATGTGTATCTACCACCTACTTCTAAGAGTATAAAGATGTTGTTAACTTGTACTTGGCTAGAAGTAACAAACAAATATACTAAACAAACAGTTAAACACATTGCGACGCCTTAGTGTACTATGGGGTGCACTTGCACCCCCTTGCCACATTGCCACAGTTAGTTCACATAAAAACGGCAATATAATAAAAAAGACGTAATATAATTCTATACTTTATATTGGTTAGTATTATGTGTAGATTTAGAGGCTGCTGCCACTTAACCCCTCTTGAAAATTACCCTAACGGCGCCCACGGTCTGATAACTTCCACTAACACACCGAAACCTGACTAATGTTCTGTCTGATTGTTCGTAGGTTGTTAGGTAACCGTTGCTATAAAACTAATCTTAACTTTTCCTTGTTACCAGTTCTATACTTCGTCAACGATTTAAAAGTACTAAGGGCGAAACCTGTCGGGTAAAAAAACTAAATTCATTAAATAGTGGAATAATAACACAAGTTATTGCACACACTGGATAAAGAAACGAAAACCTGATATTTCGTACTAAACTGAGTACGAAATATCAGGTTTTCGTTTCTTTATCCAGTGTGTGCACGATTGTGTGATATTGTGTTCACGCTCATTTGCTGGCCTGTAACACACAGCCACCTATTGATAAAACTTTTTGGAATACTTATTGTTATTCCTGGTGGTCAAAGTGATGCGATTATTAAGCAGCAGCCGGTGTTGTAGTGGTTCAACTTATTCATAAAACAGTAAACTATTAGGGGATATAAACATATTTTCGAATAGCAAGTTTGCACAATACTATTTCTTAAGATCGATATATTAATTTGCACCATGGTATGTTGTGTGTGATGGCAGGTACCCGGCACCCAAGGATGCTACAAACAAGGTGCGAGGGCGCAGCGACCTGCTAGAACTGATGTGCGGTGCAGGCGCCGTTGATCCTGAGCTACTCACGGTCAAGACCTTCTACTTCTTCTTTTATTCGGCGTTTGGCTCTCTTTTTCCGTTGATGGGTGTCTACTTCAAGCAGATGGGTATGAACGCCGGCCAGTGTGGGTTGCTCATCGGTACGCGGCCCTTCGTGGAGTTCCTATCGGCCCCCTTCTGGGGTGGACTCGCTGACCGCTGGCAGAAAGGACGCACTTTACTTTTGGCGTCACTGGGTGCATGGATCGTGTTTACATTGCCCCTCAGCTGGGTGCAACCCGCTGCGGTGGCATGCATTCAGCCGCTCAACAGCACCGTATATAATCTGACCGAAGCTCGATACGATGAGGAATGGGGTCCTACACCACGATCCTTCCGTGGGCCCTCGGGAGCGGGATCTCCATTGCCTGTGAACGACGCTCTTAACTACAATCCTAAACTGAACGAGGACTGGGTGACCCCGCTGCACTCGTTTATCGTGTACCGTACGCCTGATATACAAAAAACGTTCTTCTTGCTACTGTTACTAGTTGTTATCGGCGAGTTCTTTAGCGCACCTGCCATTACTCTCGCCGACTCTGCTGTCATCACGCTATTGGGCGAGGACGCTGACAGGTGAGCACGGAATCTGTCGTCATACAAGAGTATACTTTGCGGTAGTACCACTGACACCTAAGTACTTCATTTATAATTTTTTGCCACAGGTATGGACATCAGAGGATGTTCGGTTCGTTGGGATGGGGGTTGGCAATGTTCTTTGTCGGTATAGCACTAGATCACAGCACGGCTTTCAGCTCTCACCCGTGCGGAGGACCACAAAGATTTGAGAAGAACTATACAATCTGTTTCGCTACCTTCTCCGTGTTAATGGGCGCTGCACTCATTACAGCTACGCAGGTGACGTACTGGAAAAGTGTAGCTAACTTTCTTGGAAAAATTGGTCTCATAACTTTTACATTTAGAAACTTTACAAAAGCATGTAATTTCAGATCCGGTTCAAATATGAATTCGCTCCGGTGGAAATAGCAGCACCGGCCCCTCCCTCAGAGCCAACGCATGAAGAGAAGCTGCAGCAACAGCTGGCGGAGCAATTGCAACTTCCGGGCCTCGATACTGGGGCACCATCACGCCCCGCTGCCCCGCCTTTGGAGCACGCCAAAGTGTTTGCACAGACCACGCGCGAGATGCCCGAGTGGGTTACTGTACTAAGGCAGTTTCAAAATATGAAAGCAGCCTCGTTCTTATTCGTTGCCTGGTTTATGGGTTTCGGTATCGGTCTCATCTTCACTTTCCTCTTCTGGCACCTGCAGGTCTGTATTTGTTTCAATATACCCTTCCACGAACAAACTATTTAGTGGATAAATTATTTTAAAACTGAACATATAACTTTTCCAGGACATCGGCGGCTCCCCGACGTTGTTCGGCGTAGCGTCTGTCATTAATCACATCTCAGAAATCTTCGCTTACTTCTTCAGTTTTAAGCTAATAACGCAAATGGGACATGTTAAGGTAAAAGCCAACGACAAACGAAGAATGTTCATGAAATTTTAAACACATCCATTATTTTTATAAACAAATTAATTTCAATCCTCGGGAATTCTGATTATGCTATATGAACGTTGAAGTACCTTCACTAATTTTATGAAGAAGAAATAATATCATAAAGTGTTACCGGTGCAGGTGCTATGCTTGGGGCTTGCCGGCAACGTGCTGCGCTTCCTGTACATCGCATGGCTCAGTGACCCATGGTGGGTGCTGCCGTTCGAGTTCGTGCAGGGCGTGACCCACGCGGCGGTGTGGGCGGCCTGCTGCTCATACATCGCGCACGGCGCGCCGCCTGGCCTTCGCTCCTCCGCACAGGGCGTGCTGCAAGGTGCCATCACCCGCTATTTGTAGTCCACTGTCACCAACCACACGTCTATTACTTTTACCATATTAATTACTTACGATCAATCATACTGGCCGTGATAATTTAGTTGCGTTCAGTGGCAGTACCACCATTCAACAATTCAACCAACATTATTAACCAACGAAAAAAAACGAAGAAGGTTCTCAAGTCGAAGTGTATCTATTTTTTATGTACGATCACGCATTACTTTTTTACTGTCAATAGCGCTCCTGGCACTCACGAGCTTATTTGAAATGTTTATTTGTCAATTCATATAACCTTTTTCAAACGAGTTTACGCCAACAATAGATAGAGGACGATGACATTCGGCTCAGTTTTATCTCTCTGTGACGAATCTTTCAGCCACAAGCTTCTTTAGGTTCTTACCAGACTTATTTTACAATACAGAGTTTTACAAGCTGTAAATACACCTTGCAATTTTCCTGTCTAGCTTCGCATAGAAGACGATAAATAATCATCATGCAATTGTCTCGGTGCTATCTTATTATTATTATTATTATTATCTTCGTGACCACACCGTACATAACCCTTAGTTACTAGTAGATACCTACTTTCAAACGTGTGGTACATTTCAGCTGGGATTATTGTTTAATCATCGGATCGATGTAGAAGCCCATTAGTTAAGTGCCCAACTTCTAAGCGCTCGTCCAGCGGAAAAGGAAATTTATAGGAATCAGAATACTTTGAATCAAATATGTAAATGACACTCTCGGTGGTCAGGTCTCCACCACGGCCTGGGCCGCGGCTGCGGAGCTGTGTTGGGAGGAATAGCCGTAGCCAAGTGGGGCACCACGCGCACCTTCGCTGGCTACGGCCTGCTCTGCACCGTGGTACTAGCTGCCTTCGCATTCGTGAACTTCCGCGGTGGCGAGGCCGAGGGGGCGGCGGGAACGGGTGGTACCGGTGTCGACGAAGAGGCGCGCGCCGTGGCCGAGGCGGGAGTGCTAGCACCGCACGGCGTGCCCTCCAACCCTTTGCCGCGGGCGCTCTCCTCCACGCGCCTCGCTGACCTCGCGCATCACGACTCGTACGGCGCAACCCAGGTGACGACCGGCCTATCTCTCGTTGCCTCTTCCAAGCCCAGATCACTCATATGCTTCTTTATCCCACAGAGCTACAGTGGCGCGAGCGAGTTGAACGTTCCGGGGCAGGCACCTGCACCTCGCCCGAGCAACCCTTTCCTGGCGGAGCAGTCGACGGGGCCCGCCTACAGATAAATGACAGGTTGCCGCTCTTCCACCGATCGAGACCGTCTTTTTCCTCAGATATAATTCTATATATTCTGTCCTATGTACAAACATAACACAGTCACACCAAGGTTGTCTATGGCGTCGGGACATCGAGTAGACAGAGGCGGGTGGGTCCCCGGCGCCGACCGTATATTAACATTGTTGTCTGTGTCCGCAGGACAGTACCTAAGTGTTATTTATAAATACGAATATATTGTAGCAGTGCTCGTCGCTTCTGTTGTTGATGAATGTGTTCTGTTTGGACGTGTGCGAGGGCCGCGGAGGCGGGGGCGGGAGCCGCGCCGACGCTATGCTGTTCTCTCTATCGGCTCTATCGGTTCATTTGTAATTGTGGGTGATGTTGACTGTTGCTGTACTATAACATACGTAGGTAAGTCAGAGTGTAATAAAATATATGAATTATTTTGTTCGAAGCTATACACATAGCGAGTGCTACACGAAAGCGATGTCATATCATGGTGTGATGTAGGACGGAGCGCTGAGCTCATTTGTGATGTATTATTTTGTTGATAATATAATAGATATTCTTATAACGATAGCTATATGTATACATGAGGTTTGTTGTAAAGATTATAGACGTATGAGCGCGCGGGCGCTAGCACCAGTTATATATTTTTGCACAATCTGTAGCGAGCGACATCTCGCGTGGTCGGCCGCGCGAGACCGTCACTTTCAATTTCATGTGTAAATTAATAAATGTTGAACAATTCAATGAGCTAATTTTTTACATGCCCTTTGAACGGCTCAAAAGCTTTAGCTTTTTGACTTTTTAAGATAAAATTACTAATTAAATTAAGTTTTAAAGGGAATACATCTAACTTATCTAGTTGACACATACACACATCGAAACCCACGCGCCATCACATCTGCCAAGCTCTGCTGAATCTGTCGGCGCTGCTGTTGTACTCGCGAAAAGCTTCAAAGAGCTTAATTATTCTACAAAGTATTATGAACCCACATTAATTACAGTTTTAAACTATTTGAATGCGAGACTCTAGACTCATGAGGTCCGAGTTCTCGTACTCTGTAGAACAACAAGGTTAGCAACCGTTCAACACTTTCATTAGCATCGTCGGAAGGAAATGCTAATTGTCTGAGCGAGAACGTCACGTTGAAGACTGGACCATTCTGCCAGTCTTCTTTTTGAGTACACTGGCAATGGCGATGATCCACAGGATTTTTTCAACGCTTGTTTGTTAGTATTTTTCTTATATTAAAATATATTATTTATTACCCCAAAACGACGGGGTGTCATAAGTATGACGTGTCTATAGATGTGTGTGATTTTGGTATTATTTTTCTGTTCGAAAAGTGAATACTTCGGGAGTGTTCTTAGCTATGTTTGATGAAAAACGGCCCAGTCGTCTGGCACATAGATCAAGAGAAATGGAAATAAAAAAAATACGAATACTCACAAATATCTTCAAAGTGCAAGTTTTAAAATCGGTCCTGGTAATTTTAAAGTACACAATAAACAGGCGTAGGTCGTACAACTAGAAACTAACCTGCGAACGTTCGCAAAAAGGTGCGTTTTTTGTTTTTTTTCTTTTACAAGTCCGTTAATAATTATGTTATTGTCATTAATATTAATTCACTTTATTATTAAATCGATAGTGGAGCTCGGCTCCGAGGGGAAAAGACTGTGTTAAAACTCAGATTTATCCCAAGATACACGTTTAATAATAGTGCAGCTTAAGATTTGTTACAAATGTACTTAAATCTAACTATACACAAGTTCATATAATAACAAACCAGGAATTCAAAGAATATCATACAAACACAAGAAACTTATCTACTTAATGTGAAACAAATAAATGTTATAAATATAAAGCTTCAATGTTTAGCTAATCGTTTGAATATATGTACCTCCTTCGAACCGATAACAGACGATATCCATTCAATACACGAAATACACCTGTGCTGCAAAACGATGAGTGATAAAAATAGTAATCGGATAAAAATATAATAATCTAATCCACAGCACAACCGACGACATTACAAACTACTCAGAGTTACTAACAATTAATGCTTTTGCTGTCTCTTTCTTATTCCACTCTTAGTCACCCATAAATTTAGCATCTTAAAAATGTAATTACAAAAGTGCACTTACGAGTATCAGACTTAATAGGTGCGTTACTAAAATGTGACGCACCAAACAGTATTTACATTACGTATATGTAAACTTAATAACTATCACAGGCAACCGTGTCCAGTGTCCGTGTCAGTGTACACCACTGAGTATATTGTCTGCGGCGGGCCGTGGTGCCGAGAGCTGATACTCAGGCGGAGGAAGAGAGTTGGCCGCTGAGCTCAAAGGATGACGATTCGGCCGTTCTTGTAGGCGGTGCGGAGCGGAGCCTTCTCGGAGTCCCGGTCCTCTCGCGCGCTGTACAGAAAACGTATCAACCCACCTCTATAGGAGACCATCGGGGTTTCTCTCTGTAATAAATCTTGACGACGAAGGTGACGCAGTGGGCAGCCGCGCGCCGCGGCCACGCGCTCCACCCGCTGAAAATATACACCTACATCGCACCACGCATAAGGCTCAGCAGCATCAGTACTGAGAACTATCGGGCGCATAAGGTTCACTAAATAAATAAATGCTCTATTAAATGCAAAGTAAGGACAGCGCGCATCTAAGCTGGTACTAGGCAGTTAGTGTTAAGGGACCCGCTCCACAGAAAACCGCTGTTTAGCAATTTAATTATTTCGTTACTTTTCACGGAACGTATGAGGGTACAGGAGGCTTAATCACGCAACCTTAATTATAAGGTCGGTATCGCATTGATGTCTCTTGAGGTGCAGATGACCTTGGACACCGAAAACCGGGTGACCTTTCTGCTCCTTTGCCCATCTTCCATAATGGAAAACTGCCCATAGAAGTATTCAAATGTATACACAAAAACATCACTACAAAAGCAATGTTTCACTGTACCGCCAAAAGTTTTGGAAAGTTTTGTAAAGTTCCAAGCCGCATTCGCACTTCTTGTCGTATATATTCTTTAACATTATTACAATGTAAAAAAGTTCCAAACAGACAAGTTGGGCTAACTTAGTACTTAGCTCTAGTAGTCAGTTTTATGTTACGCTGAAGGGATGCAGTTAGGTACCAGCTGTAGGTGCGCTTAGTGATCTCGGTGGAGTGCACCACTGCGTTGGCTCGCCGGCGCACGGCGCTCAGCGCCAGGGCGATGGCCAGCGGCTGCAGCACCACCAACAGGAGGAGGGTGGCGGCCGCTACGTACAGGTTGCAAGGCGCGTCCTGCTCCGCCTCCTATAGTCGTTATATTGACAAGTTTCAATCCGATGGTTAAAAATTATTTAGTTCTCATGCCTCATGAAAACATCACAAACAGTACTGAACTGTACACTTCACTATACACTTCAGTCAGAATCATCAGTAGATCGTTTACTATTAAGACACTTAACACTACCACTCACATTTTAGACCGTACACGAATGTTAGATATATAATACGGCACATATTACCTTAATGAGTTTATCAAGTTGTTGTGGCAGCGGATGCCACCGACTAAAGTACTGCAGCAAGGGCTTCAGGTGCTCCCGCAGTTCCAGCGCCTCCTGCAGTTGCTGGGCAGCCTGCGAGCTCAGCCACAACTGCACGCGAATCGCGAGCCACACGCCCAGCGACAACTCACCGAGCAACAGTGCCAGCATCACTCCTGCGTACTGATACATACATATTCATTGTAGTACTTCAGTAACCGTTAACGAGTATAACTTAGCTTCAGTAGCGTTTTATCGTTTAGGCTTATCAGTGTTCTGGTGTGACACCCATGGCGATTATATTTGTGATCATAGGCGTATCCACGGTTGGGCAGCGTGGGGTGCTTTTGGCAACCCTAAGTTAGTATTTATTTACATGACGTTTAATTGAAATAATTCCTTTCCTTAATTTTGCCACACCCAAACAACCAGCGCTCTCCACTTCCACCCGGGTGTTGTCATAGAACCTGCAATCTTAATATTAACCTCTAACTCACATTTAAACTAAATATTTAATAGTTCTGTTTAGAACTTTATCCGAAGCCAAACGGTAATCGCTGACGCTAACTCTTATACCGCGAATAGTGGACGTCAAGGTGGCATCTTATAGAATTCACAACGCATATTCATCGAGGAAAACTATTTCAAAGTAACCTTAAACTAAACACGAATTTGTCGATATTGATTCATAGATACCGACACGTTATCACAGCCCAGTCAAAAATAGAAGCTGTCACAAAAGTAAGGTATATCATCAATCTTATTCTACGTGGACCTGCCACTCGCGACAGAATGACTGAGTGGACAGACTCTTTACTGTCTTATAACCTTTCTAAAAGATTGTCTCAGTCGTTATGAACTTGAGTTCAAAGTCTTTGATCACCCATCGACACCCCCAGCCACTGTAGTGTTAGTGATTAATAGTTAGTGACGATATACTTTCGATAGTTAGATCCTTACGATATACATCAGTATCTTCCTCGTGGAGTCCCGTGTGGTGTGCAGGCCCGCGATGGCCAGGTGCGGCATCAGCAGCATCAGGAAGCCAGCGGCGGTGACTCCTGCCGTCACCCCTATGTACTCGGTGGGGAACAGCTCCCGTAGTACGATGTACGTGCTCGGGTCCCACTTAAGACGCGCCGTCGTCGCTAGCGCAGCGCCTCCATACAACTGACACACAACACACAACACGCACATATAACTCAGTCACTTCTACTACGTTTCTGTAAGTAATATTAAACATCCGACGTTACGGTAGTCTAACTAGAAATAATCAACAAATAATTGTGGCAAATCCCTCCCACCGGTAGGAAGGCCAGCCTCAGGCGCACTCACCACGAGAAGAAGGTTCACATGCGCCAGCAGTGGTGGCACGAAGCGGCACTTCATCGCTTCAGCGCCTGCTCCACATCCGATCATAGGCACCACTCACAGCGCTCACATTTGAGCAAACACTACTATTTTTATTTATTTTACTGCAATTACAAATAAATACGACTATCTCACGTTCACAATAGAGGAACCGCGGTGAGCAACACATGCGATAAGGCGATGATAATGCGATGACTAAATTTAGTTGAATATCGCAAGGAAAGTGTATCTTATCAGCGTTATCAGCCCGACCCAGGAACGGCTGCCTACCGCGCGCGTCCTTAATTTTAAATCCCATCTGGTTGTCGCGACGCGTTACCGCTCTTAACGACCCAGTAATGAGATAAGACCTGACAGACCCTGCCGTTTGACACGTTGAACCACGCCGATCAAACCAGATCTCTTTGTCAAAGGTATTATTCTTAACTGTACTAGTTGATAGTTCCTCGCCGATAACACCCCGGTGCACAGTGCGTAAGAGCATAGATCAGAGCAACCACTTAGTGATTTTTAATAAAACAGTCCTATTATTTATTTCTTTAAACTGCGTGCAAGTGCGTGCAGACGCACAGGCGTTGCCTTGCCCACGACACCAATTTAAGCCAGATGTTGTTCAAACATTAAAATACATAACATACACATACTGCACAACACAAGTGTAACACTATTACTATGTAACTGTAGTAGTGTTTGAGGTCTCGGGTCGGCACAAATGTTTGTATGATCAAATATTTATTTTGGAGTTCAGGTGTTTGTATGAATAATATGTTAGTATTTATAAACATAAATTATAAATGTATTTATATCAGTGATCTAGTTCCCAAAATACAATTAAGTTGGGACTATATGGGGTTGTGTGTTAGATGTCCGAAATATTTATTTTATTTTTATTTTATCCCAGTAATAGCTGTAGGTAAATCTTTCACTAAGAGCTTTGAGAGATTTTGTTGAACCATTGGAACAGTCTACTGCTGTAAGGTCACTTGTATAAGTTATTTATTTCATTACTTTATGTACTTATACGTGCATCGTTTAAAACAGGAGATTGATGTCACCGTCTCCTCGTTGTGTCGAAATGGGACTGCTTACCGGTTCACTTTTCTATTTATAATTCTTATTTTAAATATAAAAGTTATAATCGCATAATTCTTCATTAGGTCTTAGCTCCAGACCAGTTGTTGTCACTGGTAGAGGAGGGCCTAGTCGAAAGCGGTACGTTTCTGTGGCTTTAGTAACAGTGAGAGACATTGTATGTAGTAGGTATGCGAGTAGAGGAACAACATTCATCATAGGCAGACCAAACTCCAGTTGGAATTGTAACAAATTGTGCGCCAGGACTTATATACATAGGTGTCATAAATTCTTCTCATAACCCTGGGTGTCCCTTGGCGGCGGTCCTTACTTACCAACAGGTGACCCGCTGTTCGTCGCTTATATCAAGTAAATACTCTTAGTTTGAAGGTAAGAAACATTGTTAAAATACTGATGAAACTTGCTGACGCACTGATTTTTTTGAAAGAAACACGGAATGTATAACTTAATTAATACTTTAATTTATTTGTAATTTTTTTTACTTGAACATATTTGGTATTCAGTGTGCCGGTGTGCAATTTACGCGTAAAATAAGAGAGTTCCAAAAACAGCGGTCATTTAAACATTCGGACCGAGTACACAAAAAACCTACCTTAAACTTAAGTTTTTCTCGGTCACGCTAACTGTTGTATGGCTTCGTTTTCATGTTAAATATACCCGTTAGGTTTTGGGACATTTTGATAATAGCACAATACTCATATAATTATATATTGTACAAGAGACAATACTATCTACGAATTGTTACAGCACGCGGTTTTTAAGTGATGGGTTAGAATACTTGACAAAAAGGAACCATCCATTTGGATTGGAGTCACCCTTCGAGTCTTGTCTAACAGAGATAAAGGATTTGTTAAATCGCACCCTAGGGAAAATTAAAAATGTTGGAATAGCATATCCCAAAGGGTTTACGGCGAGGCAAACGGTCACAAGTCTGCCACGTTCAGCTGAGTAACTTATTCTACTTGAAACATGCTTACGCGACACTCTTGTACAGTCGTACACCCTGTTTCATATTAGCTATAGATATTATGAGCTTCAAAGTGGTATTTTTCTCTAACTTCTTTGAGTTTTTGAAGAATTTTTTTATTCAGGCTGGTGCTCTGGATAAACTGGTTGCTTCTGGGATTCTTAAACTTAGTTCAGGGTTTCTTGTCATAAACCCCTGACCTTGTCTTTCCTAATGCAATTGTTGGAAGTCCACCACCACTTTGGAACCTTTTTAGTGTTTACTGTTGGATATTCATATGCCAGCTTCAGTCTGGTTAAGCCATAATTGATTTTGCTACGAGTTAGAAGATATTCAACTAGTGCTTTTTATCCTGCCATGGTGAATATTTAGAGCTCTACAAATATTATATGAGCAGTCTCTATCAGTAAACTATCCCAGACTCCACTCAGCTTGTTATGGTCGGATATAACGAATATAAAGTGCGACGCAAATATATTCTTACTGCGTGTGTAGTAAACTTACTACGTGATATAGTACATAACCCTAGGGTACTGGGCCACCTGAACCTGTGCATGCCTGGCCGGTACGAGTGGAGGCGCCGACGCCAGCCTTTATTGACTGTGCCAGTAGCCAGGACTAACTTGAGAAAGCACCCTTTAGAATATTCATGTTATTAACGAAGTTCACAAAAAACTAGATTTTTTTTGGTCAATTGAGTGCACTCGCTAAGTGTTTTTAAAGTGTGTTACAAGACCTAAAATTGTTTTAATGTTTTGTTTCCCTTCTGTTTTTAAGATGGATTGTTATTTTATTGAGTTTTTATTTCGTTACCGTATGTATTTCTTTATGTATTTAAAAGCAATAATCTTATAGCATAAAGTTTATATGTTAGCCACTCTATCGCATTGGGTTTAATGTACTCTCTCCCACAATGGACAGTTTAAGTGCTAAAGTCTCTCTTCGACAATTGTTATTATACAATATATATATTTTGAAATATTATGTTCGTTAGGCACAACATTAATGACTATAAAAATAACAGTGATGTACACAATATTAACACAAGAAACAAGTCTAAACTTGTTGGTACCTATCATCGCTTGAATGAGGTACACAGCTCTTCGAAGGTCTTGGTTACGTTTTTATATATTTTTTTTGGAGTACGGGGCAAATGAGCAGATGTATCACCTGATGGTGAGTGACTATATATAGAGAAAGGCGTCACAAGTGCATTGCCGACCTTCTGGGATGGGTGAAGCGTTGGGGAATGGGCTTTCGGTATTCTAACTCACTCAGTGAAACACAGCTGTTTCACAGTTTCACACCGGTTTTCTGTGAGGCCGTGGTGTCATTCCGGTCGAGCCGACCCATTTCTGCCGCAGCATGGCTCTCCCATGGTAAGGTTTTTGTTTTTTCCTGTAGATAAATTCAAGCTTACTGTAAAAATCACTAAACTAAAGCCTACTCTATACGTACCTACATGTTCTCAAAATATAACATAAATAAATAAAAACGCATATGACTATTATGTTAGTTTTGTAATTTTTTAGAAAAAAATTGATATATAACAGAAGACTACCCTAAAGCAGTGCCAGAAAGAAGAAGAAAATTACAAAAACAGCTCCAAGAAGAAAGAGATAAAGGAAAGTTTGCCTATATCAAATATGATAAACTAGTCGTAAAAGAAAATGATTCCAACAAAGAAAAAAGGAAGAGAGAACTATCTATCTCCCCAGGAACTAATACAAACCCCAGAAAACAGGCTTACATAAAAACCAGAAACACGACTAACGCCTTCGACTTAATGAGAGCGAGAAAACAATCACAGCCTTCTTTACTAGCAACTACCGAACTTAACTAGCAATCAGCCATCGGTAACCGGAGATGGTACAATCCCAACCCGGCTGGTCACCGTGGGGTTGATAGTCCACCACCCTCTAAAAACACTCCTATCCACGAAAACTAAATAAATAAAAGTGACTTTAAAAACAATCTTAAAAATAACTATATATAGGAACTTTGAATACAAGAACACTAAGGACAGACGACAGACTCCTGGAACTTGAGCGAGCTTTAAAAAATATTAAAATGGGACATTGTTGGGCTTTGTGAAGTTAGAAGATTGGGAGAGGAAATAAGAGAATACAATGATTTTATATTATATTTTAAAGGAGAAATACAAAGAAAATATGGAATTGGCTTCATAGTAAAAAAAGAACTTAAAAATTATATAATTGACTTTGTTGGAATATCCGATAAAATTGCGATATTGAACTTAAACCTTCTAGGCTTCAAAAACTCACTGTTTATTCTTCAGGTACACGCTCCAACGGAGCAAGCAACAAAGAAAGAAAAGGAAGTGTTCTGCAAAAGTCTTACAGAGGTTGTGTATGAAATGAATAAAAACATTATAGCGATTGGGGATTTTAATGGTCAAGACCCGTAGAAACGGTTTTGCCGCTGGCCGCCCGCGGCATAGAGAGGGGCCCAACCGCGGTTAACCACCCTGGGAGGCTGCCCCATCAGGTCGCGCATAATCTGCGGAGTGGCTCGTCGTGCCGGTTGGTGACCGGACGGTAGGGCCAGGCGACCACTTCCGGGAGGGTACGGGGGCCCTTCCGTCCGAGGGTTCGGTCACCGTCATACCTCACCGTTGTATGGCGATGCAGCATTCCGAGTCTCAGTTTTACACTGCCACGATGACTGTCATGCCTTTTACGTTCCTACTCCCCTCCCCATCTTACTAAATCATGGCAGCAAGGAAAAAGCACAAAGATTTAACAGCGGCACTCCATTCTCCCACTAACTCGCTTTTTGAGGTGGAGTTCACTAACATCCGTGGACTTCATGCAAACCTCAACGCCGTCCACCAACATCTTGAGACGGCACGGCCGACCATGCTATTCCTAACGGAGACACAAATACGCCGCCCTGCCGACACGACTTATCTCCACTACCCCGGCTACGTGCTCGAGGAGTGCTTCCTCGCGAAGGCTGGAGTGTGTCTTTTCGTTAGGGCGGATGTTTGTTGTCGCCGATTACGCTGCCTTGAGGACCCATCCTTCTCCATCCTTTAGCTCCACGTAGATACTGGCTCTATGAGCCGAATCTACGTATGCCTATACCGATCCCACTCTGGAGACTCCGAAACAACTCGACTCTTTGAGCATCTAAGTCAGGCGGCGGACAAAGCGCAGGAGCAGTTTCCGACCGCTGAACTGGTGTTTCTGGGAGACTTTAACGCTCACCATGAGTCATGGTTGGGATCTACCAGAACTGACCACGCGGGTCGGTCTGTCCACGCATTCGCTCTCACGCATGACCTCACCCAGATGGTACTCCAGCCCACCAGAATACCAGACATACCTAGTCAAGCGTCTTCCTTGCTGGACCTACTGATGACGAGTCATCCAGCGCAGTACTGCGTATCGGTGCTCGCCCCTCTGGGATCCTCCGATCACTGCCTGGTTTCCACCACGGTGCCGCTTGCTGCCCCTCCACGACGAGTGGCAGCAAAAAGACGTTTATGGCACTACTCGTCGGCAGACTGGGATGGAATGCGGGATTACTTTGCATCCATTCCGTGGGCTCAACGCTGCTTTAAAGATAAAGACCTATCGCAGAGTGCGGCCGCCGTGACAGACGAGATCACTGTCGGAATGGAATACTATATTCCGTACAGTGAGGTCGCTAGCGCAACGGCCCGGCCTTGGTTCGGTCGCGAATGTGCCCATGCTGTTGCGCGAAAGCAATCGGCCTATCGCGCTTGGACCAGGGGCCGCGAACGCGGCTACCCCGATGTTGATCGACTTAAAGCAGCGTTTAACAAAGCCACCAGGGAATGCAAGAAGGCTTAAATCAGAGCGGATGCCCAGCGCATTGCGAGGCTTGGTCAAGAACTCGTCGCATACCCTACGGGTAGCCGAAAATTCTGGCGATTGGCTAAAGCCGTGCAGTCCAACTTCTGTAATCCCTCGCTACCACCGCTGAAATATCCTGACGGATCACTTGCCCACCAGCCGCAGGAGAAAGCAAAACTGCTTGTTGATCTCTTCGTGGCTAACTCCCGAATCGATGACCGCGGCATACCCCCACCTACCATCCTATCCTGCGACACTACTATGCAGGATATTCGCCTCCGGATGAGTGATGTCCGTGCGGAGCTTCTGTCACTCGACGTCCAGAAAGCCAGTGGACCCGACGGTATCCCAGCGGTGGTTCTTAAGAACTGTGCACCAGAGTTGTCCCCGGTATTGACGCGCCTGTATCGCCAGTCGTATTCCTCGGGAGCTGTTCCGGAGGCTTGGAGAGAGGCGAATATTCAACCCATCCCTAAAAAAGGCGATCGCTCCGAACCTGCCAACTACCGTCCGATAGCCGGCACCTCCGTCATCTGTAAGGTATTTGAAAGGATAATTAACAAACAACTGGTCCATTACCTGGAAGATCACTCCCTATTAAATGATCGTCAATAAGGTTTCAGACCGAACCGGTCCACGGGTGATCTTTTAGCGTACTTCAAACACCTTTGGGGTGAGGCTATTGACAGGCATGGGGAATCCTTGGCCATCAGCCTCGACATGGCCAAGGCTTTTGATAGGGTTTGGCCCCGTTCGCTTCTCTCCAAGCTACCGGCTTTCGGTTTGCCCCCCAAACTCTGCAATTGGACTGCCGCGTTTCTGCAACAGCGCCGCATCAGAGTCCTTTGCGACGGTGCGGCCTCCGAGTATCAGCGGATTAACGCCGGAGTACCTCAAGGCTCCGTCCTGTCGCCTACTGTTCCTTCTGCATATCAATGACATGTTAGCCCTTGGCAACATTCATTGTTATGCAGACGACAGCACAGTTCATGGACACTATATTGGACAGCCCTCTGACAAACCAGCAGATGTTGAAAGAAGACGACAAGAACTTGTCGCTCAACTTGACCATGTTCTGGGCCGCATTTTTCAATGGGGCTGTAAGAATCTGGTCGAGTTCAACGCCAAGAAAACACAGGTGTGCGCGTTCTCAGCCAAAATGTCTCCATTCCTTCCCCTTCCCACTTTTCAGTGCACTCAAATGCCATTACAAAATAGGCTCGCTATCCTGGGCATGGATATCTGCCGAGACCTCAACCCACGCGAATACGTTGAGAGTATCACTAAAACGGCCTCACGGAAGCTAGGTGTGTTAAACAGGGTGAGACGGTTCTTCTCGCCCGGGCATCTGTGTCTTCTTTACAAGACCCAGGTTCGCTCGTTCGTGGAGTACTGTTCTCACCTTTGCGATGGTGCCGCACAGTACCTGTTTGACGCTCTTGACCGGTTGCAGCGGCGAGCAATCCGTATTATCGATAGTCCCGAAGCCACCGAGACCCTTAAGCCTCTACAGTTGCGTAGAGATATCGCCTCCTTGGCAGTCCTCTATCGGCTTTACCATGGTGAGTGTTCTGAAGAGCTCTTCCAATTGATACCCCCTCTCCCTTCCTCTACAGAACAACACGTGCCGGCTTTAGAAGTCACCGCTTTAAAGTGGAAGACATACGTTCTCGTACTCATCGCTTCGGTGCTTCCTTCCTGTGCCGAGCGGTCAAAACCTGGAACTCACTACCAGCGCACGTGTTTCCTTCCCACTATGATCCCGGGTCCTTTAAGCGGGGCGTGAAAAAGCATCTCACCAGGCCGCCATAGTGTGGGTCACNAAGAGCTCTTCCAATTGATACCCCCTCTCCCTTCCTCTACAGAACAACACGTGCCGGCTTTAGAAGTCACCGCTTTAAAGTGGAAGACATACGTTCTCGTACTCATCGCTTCGGTGCTTCCTTCCTGTGCCGAGCGGTCAAAACCTGGAACTCACTACCAGCGCACGTGTTTCCTTCCCACTATGATCCCGGGTCCTTTAAGCGGGGCGTGAAAAAGCATCTCACCAGGCCGCCATAGTGTGGGTCACCATGCTGCATTGTTCTTTTTCGCATTGAGGATGGTGACCACCACTCTTGGATTCTGCTCATGCTTTCCATCAGGCAGGGCAGAGTCATTTTGGCAGCTCAAATAAAAAAAAAAAAATCAACCATACTATCTATCATTTGTGGATTACAATAAAGGATTTGATTCTTTGAATCATAATTACATATGGCAGTCACTGGAAAACCAGGGCGTACAAGGGAAATATTGTAGAATCATCAAACAAATATACGAGAAAAGCACGGCAAAAATACAATTAGAACGCATTGGAGATGAATTTGAAATTCAAAGAGGTGTTAGACAAGGGGATCCACTGTTACCAAAATTTTTTAATGTTGTATTAGAAAATATATTTAGACAACTTAACTGGGACGAGCTTGGAATCAATATAAATGGAGAAAAACTACATCACCTTCGATTTGCAGACGATTTCATTTTGTTTGCAAGAGATCCAACAACACTACAAAACATGTTGCAACAGCTGTCATCAGAAGGTCAAAAAGCAGGATTATCAATGAATACAAGTAAGACTAAAGTGATGGCGAACAAAGCTAAGGTTAAGATAGAAGTAGGACAAGAAGAGATCGAGTATGTCGACGAGTACATACATCTGGGACAAATTATATCGGTAAAGGACCTATCTAACAAAGAAGTAGACAGAAGAATAAATAATAGTTGGCAAAGGTATTGGTCTCTTAAAGAGGTTATGAAAAATAAAACCATACCTGTCTACGAAAAAACTAAATTGTATAATACTTGCATCCTTCCGTGTCTCACATACGGTTGCCAGACCTGGCCATCCACACGAAAGATTGAGAAAAAATTAAGAGTGTGTCAAAGAGGCATGGAAAGAAATATGCTGGATCTACGACTAGAGGATAAATGGAAAGCTACAAAAATTAGACAAATAACTAAGGTGGCTGATATAGGAATAAAAACAAGGTAATTGAAATGGAAATGGACAGGGCAAATGTGGAGATCGCAAGCAGAGAAATGGACTAGAAAAGTTACGGAATGGTATCCCAGGTATGGGAAGAGACATAGAGGAAGACCGGTAAAAAGATGGGAAGACGATCTGCCAAATGAATAGAGAAGAACTGCGTTAGACCGAAACAAGTGGAGTGAATTAGAGGAGGCCTATGTCAGAAGACAACCTGACCTGTTTGCCGATAATGCTACTTGATCAAATATCATTTAATTAATTTTTTATTTAAAAAAAAAGTAAAGCAGGTTACAGGAAATAAAGGCTATTTTTATTTTATTTTATTATTTTCGTTTGCTTGTAATAGTTTTTATTTTGTAATGTTCATGTTTGATTTCCTATAATTGAGGAAGCACAAGACATAAAGATTTATTTTTTGTAATAAAACTAGCATTATATTATTGTTATTAAGGTAATTTAATTAGTAGTGATTTTTATCAGTATCTCGACTACGGTTTGTCATGCTCACTAAAATGTCATTGCTTGCGGTGTCGGGTCGTTTCCTTCCCTCTGATATGGCGAGAGAGACGATGGCTGGTGTTGCTTGGGGTGACTGATCGGCCAAGTCAGCGATGCTTTAGCGTATACTTATTATTTTGATTCGTTCAACTGCAACTGTAGCCCATTATTCCAGTCGCGAGTTATTTTTAACAGTAGATTTTGCAACTGAGTATAAGTAAATTTCTATGTTTAATAAGCTCAAACCTTCAACTGTATCACTGAGTGATTTTTTTTGTTAGTACGTTAGGTTTTGGAGGATTTTAATAAAATTAAATGCAAGTGGCAACAGCTTGCATACTATTAAACCATTCATGTAATACTAACAGTATTGTATCTGAATATCTGACTTTTTGAAAAGAGTGGCTATGAGTTTCTTTGCCAGTAATACTCTCATAAGGCTCTACACAATTTGGAAACTGGAAGTTATAGATCGGCACAAGCGGGCAGTAGATTTTGGTGTTTTCACCGAATTTACCTTGACAATCTATGATTTTTTACTGTAGCTTTAATTTAACATTCATGAATGTCAGTTAGTGTCTTAACAGAACAAATTATTTGAAATTTGAATTGTACCTGTAATGCTAGTGAAGGTTATGTAACATGAATAAATAAATGCAATGCTACTCGCAAGTGAGGGTGAGCTCAAAAAAACTACAGACTACAAAAATATCACTTTATTTATTTAACTGTAACGTGTCAATATTGTTATGAGGACAAAGCGCCTCTGTGCGTATCGCTATCTTATTGTCTAGTCGAGGCGGCGGCGACCGTCTGTGACCGACCGTGACCGGTGGTGACCGTCTGTGACAGACCGTGAGCGGCAGTACGGCGCTGCCGCCTAACGACACTGATATTGTCTACGGTTCGTGGGGCGATCGCACCACTAAACATTCATATTATATAAACTTATCACTATTTGGCACCAGAAATACTACTGTCGCACCGGCACCTTCGTTCAGGACCGGCGCAACTCTACGTAACATACAAGTATAGATAAGATATACAACCACGGTATAACAATAATTCTCTTCGCTTCTGTACTCTAACACAAATCACAGCATCTTGATATCTATCAATTTACACGGGATTTACCATTACAAACAGCTCTAGTCGTCTCGTACCGCCGAAGCGACGGCTCAGGCGCCGTAGCGCCAGAGGAACGACTTCAATATTCAAGAGTTAACAAAAAGTGAACACATAAGACGAAATAATCGTCGACCAGTCGTACATCAGTCGAACGCTACGTTTGCGACAAATAGCACCGCAGCTCTCGATACGTCAGCTAGAAGGCAAGAGGTCAGTACTAGAATCGAAATACTACTATAACGTCCGTATCAAAACTTAAAGGCCGCCCGTATCGGCGACCCGACCCTAAACGTTAGGTATCAATGCGCCGAGCGGCGTCACGATCACGCCGCACGGCGCGGACCTAGGATTACGTTAACCACTACATAATATGGCAGTCTGGGTTCGTTTACAACTTTAGTAATAAAAACAATCTCAATAACATCATAGATATGAATAGACCGATACGAGATGGAGGCGAGCGACGTCCGGGTACCCGCGTGTCCTTCTACGATCGCTCTCCCCGTTCGTCTGGCGCGGCATTCTCTAAAGGTCGCGAGGTCTGGTGGGAGAGAGCGTCGAGCGGCCACTAAATGTCCGTTCGTAGAATGAGCAGCGTGGCGGCGGGCGCGGAGGGCGCGGGGGGCGCGGGGAGCGCGGCGGGCCGGGCGCGCAGCTGCGCCTGCACCGCGTCCCACGCCGCAGAGCGCGCGGGGCCGCGGGGAGGGCCCGAGGCACCGCCCCCCCTACACCGCGCCGGGCGGCCGCGCGGCCCTGCGCGGGTCTCGCTCCCGCCCGTCTCGTCCTGAAATAGTGTTTCGCGTAGCTCAGTATCTACTCTGTCCCGGGTCCCAGTCGAAGTGATATCGTTACATCGTTGCGGAGACGGACCTGCTAGAAAATCTTGTCGAGAATGGTGTACATCCGCAGGTTGGCCTTCTTGCGCCAGCCGGGCGGCGGGTCGTGGTCGGCGGCGTCGCTGTCGTCGTCGGCGGTGGCTACGGCGCAGGCGCCGCGCTCCTTGCGCTCGTCCTCCGCGATGAGCTCGGCGCCCGAGCGCGCCGCCAACCGACGCGCCATGACGAATGCGGCCACCTGCATAACACGAGTGGATTTTGAAACAGTTCAGAAAAAACGATCTCACCATTTTTTGCTCAATATTACACGTATGCCTTTTTGTTTGTCTAATAGTGATAGGTCTAAGTTCGCCGTGACATTTTAAAACAAATTTCTAGTGTTTAAAGACTATACATCTCAAACTCAAGAAATGACATATGTGGGGGAACGGGTGTCATGTCCCTCCAACACAAAGGGAGGATCCTCCGACCAGGCGAGGTGATCATGCCTGGCGGGCCACTGCCCAACGGTTGATGTTGGGAAGTTATATATATGTTAATCGGCGCGAGAACTTCTAATGCGTGATTCAGGATCGGTAGTTTCTTAGTTACTACCCTGTTCGACGTATCTTCGGTAGGTGGCGCTGTAGTGTGTTTTTCTTGTTGCGCTGTATGTGGAAGTCGCCACATCAATCCCGTCCAAGACTGGAGGTCGATATCTGGATGAGTCAGCTGTCTGTGCTCTGTTGCGGAGCTTGCCAGTCCCAGGATTAAATAGTTCCAGTGAGTCGGAACTGAATGCCGCTAGCCTCAGTGAGTCGGGATCGCGTGCGGTGCGCGGTGCTATGGTAAGGTCCCCAGTGAGTCGGGGCGATTGCTGCGTAGTGGCTGGCTTCTGCATAGACGGGAGAGAAATACTCTGCTTACATGGACCGTAATTGCAGTGTGCTGTCCCTAGACGCTGTTGAGGCCGTAGGGGTAAATCAGGCTGGAGCGGTCGCTTCCTGCATGTGGTGTATCCCTGTTGAGGCCGAGGTTGCTGGCTGGCTAAGACTTGCTGTGGGAGTGAACGTGATGGTGGCACGGTGATGCTGCTGCTATTGATTTAGGCTGCCCCCAATCACGTCGCTGTGTGTGGCCCTGTAGTGTGCTTTTCTTGTTGCGCTGTATGTGTAAGTCGCCACACATACTTCTTCGATTTTCCAATAGCTACGCCTTTCTTTTGGTTGACGGAGTGGAAAATCGATTCGGATCTCCACTCAGGTATGTGGTGATTCCACTAAAAACCGCCTCTACGGCGGGCCTCAGCCGCCCTGCTCTGGAGGACCCGGACCATGTTATTAGTAAGTCGGTTAATTTTGCGATCAGGCCAGCTGAAATGGGTCAAGCGCCTATCGGCCTCCTCCGTCGCAGAGCCAAGCTCGATCAAGCGCAGCGGGTGGCGGCCAATCGGATCGTTCGAGATACCGCACCTTTTCGTCTGAAGCGGCGACGGTTCTGGCTCGTTACCCGCCCTTTGATATACTAGCGAATACAGACGCGAAGGCATACCACCCGGACCAGTAGGATGGCTCAAAAAAAATTATTTTTAATTTTAAAATGACTCGCCTAAATAAATCAATTATTTGCAATGTTAGTTTCTCTTAATTAAACAAAAAACAGCCAACCTCACCTGCACGTGGTGCACCCTGCTGGATAACAAACGAGGCTCTGGCGACCGATCGAAGGCGGTATATCCATCCCAACAGACGTAACTAAATACGATAGGCCGGTGATGGGCAGCAGCGTCACCGATGCAACAAGCTACGCCCTGCGATCACCAACCCGCCTGCTCAGCGTGGTGATCATGGGCAAACACCTCCATGAGTAAGCAACAGAAGCCACGGCCGCCAGTTCCCGGTAGTCCCGCTATTTCTGGTCATGGTGGCGATCACGGTTACAGGCGGGACAGGGGGTGCTAAGAATCACCGGGTTACGTGAGGCCAGCACAAACGACTGACCCTGGTAACATTCAACGGCCGCACGTTACGGCTAGACTCGCATCTGGTACCACTTAGGAGGAACTTGGGAAGATTAGGAGGCACATCTTAGGGTTATGTAAAGTCCGAAAAGAGGGGGAGGATACCATAATCCTCGACTCAGGCCACCTGATGTATTTCCGCGAGGGAGACCAACGATCCCAAGGTGGTGTGGGGTTTCTGGTAAACAAGTCGCTTTCTGGCAACGTTGTGGTAATTTCCAGTGTGTCGAACAGGGTAACGTACCTCATTATCAAGCTTACAGAGAGGTATAGCCTCAAGGTAATACAAGTGTATGCAACGACCTCGGCTCACTAGGACGATGAGGTGGAGGATATGTTCGATGACATATCGAGGGCCCTCCACTCTACAACTAAAACCCACTACAACGTTGTTATGGGTGACTTCAACGCCAAAGTGGGACTACAAACCTGCGGCGAATCGGTAATAGGATCCCATAGATTTGGAAACAGGAGTCATAGGGGGCAAATGCTCATCAACTTTGTCGAGCGGGAGGGGCTGTTTTTGATGAACTCATTTTTCGAGAAGCGGCCCCAAAGAAAGTCGCCGCGACGCTATGACCAAAAATGAGATCGATTCAATCATGACGGACAGGAAGCACATATTCAGAGACGTCTCAGTGCTCAATAGGTTTAACACCGGTAGTGATCACCGTCTAGTCCGAGGTTCTCCGAATGTCAACTTTAAAGTTGAACGTGTCCGCATGATGAAATCCAGGCTCCGACCAACTCTGCTCCAAGTCGAGATGGGATCTGAAAAATTCCAGTCTAACCTCGAAAACCGATTTGTTGCCATGGAAACCACAAAAGAAGTAAACCTGCACCTTGAAAATGTGGTTCTAATCCTCAGGAACGAAGGTACGAGATTTTGTCAAATGCAGCGTACAGGCACGAAGTCGAAACTTCCAGAGAGGACACTAGGGTTAATGAAGGAACGACGTGAGAACCCGCCAGTCACTTCATCGGCAAAGCGGACTCTAAACCGAGAGATTAGTAAGCGTGTACGACACGACCTCCGATGCTCCAACGCTCTTTTGATTGAAAGAGCAATCGAGCAGAATCGGGGGTCAAAAGTATTTGTGAAATCTCTTGGAAGAAGCCATTTGACGAAGTTGACTACAGCAAGCAGAGAAGTCGTTGCTTCCCAGCTGGCCGTCCTTTCGGAAGTAGAAAGCTACTATTGCGATTTGTACGCTTCGCATGCATCTCGACCTGATCCCAAAAATGAGGACCCTAGAGCCACATTAACACGCCACTACACCGAAGATCTGCCAGAAGTCGACATTGACGTAATCGAGATGGCTCTTGGACAGCTGAAAAATGGAAAAACCCCTGGAGAGAATGGCGTTACTACAGAGCTGTTAAAGGCTGGGGGTAAACCCGTACTAAAGGCGCTCCAAAAGCTTTTCAACGCTGTCCTGTGCGAAGGCAGAACTCCAGAGGCGTGGAGTAGGAGTGTGGTCGTCCTGTTCTTCAAAAAGGGTAATAAAACCATGTTGAAGAACTATCGGCCCATTTCCCTCCTGAGCCACGTCTATAAGCTGTTTTCAAGAGTCATCACAAACCGTCTTGCGCGAAGACTCGACGAATACCAGCCACCTGTGCAGGCTGGGTTTCGGAGCGGATATGGCACCATAGACCACATCCACACAGTGCGGCAGATAATACAGAAGACCGAAGAGTATAATCAGCCCCTGTGTCTAGCATTTGTGGACTACGAAAAGGCCTTTGACTCGATCGAGATCTGGTCTATTCTGGAGTCCTTGCAGCGTTGCCAAGTAGATTGGCGGTACATCCAAGTGTGGAGATGTCTCTACAAAGCCGCCACTATGTCCGTCCAAGTACAGGATCAGCATACAAGACCCATACCATTGCATCGAGGAGTGAGACAAGGGGACGTTATATCCCCGAAATTGTTCACTAATGCAATGGAGGACTTGTTTAAGACGTTGCACTGGACAGAACGCGGTATCAATATCCATGGCGAGTACATCTCTCACTTGCGATTTGCAGATGACATCGTCATCATGGCAGAGACGCTGTGGGAGCTACAACAGATGCTGAACGACCTGGCTGACTCTTCTGTGCGCATCGGCCTACGGATGAACTTGGACAAGACCAAGGTCATGTTCAATGAACATGTACTACCGGAACCGGTTGTGGTACACGGTGCCGTTCTCGAAATTGTTCAAAAATATGTATACCTCGGACAGACTTTGCAGTTAGGTAGAAACAACTTTGAGGACGAGGTGAACAGAAGAATCCAGCTAGGTTGGGCAGCGTTTGGGAAACTTCATCGGGGCTTCACATCGTCGATCCACCGTGCCTAAAGGCGAAAGTCTTCAAAGCGTGCGTCCTACCCGTAATGACATACGGAGCCGAAACGTGGACACTTACCGTTCGACTGGTTCATAAGTTCAAAGTCGCTCAGCGTGCTATGGAGAGGGCTATGCTCGGCGTTTCTCTAAGGGATCGCATCAGAAACGAGGTGATCCGACAAAGAACCAGGGTCATCGACGTAGCCCACAGGATTAGCAAGCTGAAGTGGCAGTGGGCTGGACACATTTGCCGAAGAACCGATAACCGTTGAGGTAAACGAGCTCTTGAGTGGAGACCGCGTCTCGGCAAACGTAGTGTAGGACGTCCACAGGCCAGGTGGAGCGATGATTTGCGCGGGGCGGCTGGTAAGAGCTGGATGCGAGAAGCCATAGATCGAACTAAGTGGCGTGAAATTGGAGAGGCCTATGTCCAGCAGTGGACTGCGATAGGCTGATGATGATGATGATGATGAAACAAAATTACTCTTGATTTCTGTTTTTTATTCATAAACAACTTTCATCAGAGTAACTTATTCTGTCTAACTGTTAACACCATTATAAATAATTAGACCGACAAGTCAACACACTGTTGAAGCCGTTCTCCCTAACCTCAAAGCTTGTCAAGTCAAGGGAGATCGCGTCACCTACCTGCATGATTGCTTCGGTGAGTATCTGAATTAGATTGGACACGGAGGAGATGGCACAATGCCACCACTTCGCAGCCAACTTGAACTCCGCTCAGCATACGCTGGAGGACTGCCCCGCGTGAGCGTCTGAACGCGAAGTCCTAGTCGGCCAAATCGGATGAGACCTGTCCCCGCCAGCAGTCATTGCTGCCCTGCTGGTGGGTGAGCAGTGCTGGGACGCAGTAAGTCTCTTTCTGTGAGACTGTAATGGTCTAGAAAGAGACTGCTGAACGGGATCGGGAGAGGGCCGGTCCAAAGCGTAGATAATGTCAGGAGCGACATCAGCTGTCAACAAGGCTGCAAGCTGCCAGAGAGTGAGGACCTCTGGTAGCAGATTAATTTATGCGGTCACCATTATGAAAATGGCCTAGCCGCAGGACTGCGGTCAGGCCCCAACATAAAATAGAATTATTGAGCCGACTTCTGATATAACATGGTCCGAGTCCTCCTCAGAGCAGGGCGCCTGAAACCGGCTGTCGGGGTGGTTTTTAGTGGAATCACCACGTGCTTGGCTCTTCAGTCCCGGAGAAGTCGGAGAACCGAAGGGATTTTCCAACCCGTCAACAAAAAAAAAGAGTTTAAAAGCTAGCAGTTTCAGTGTGTTCAAATCAGAAAGTAATTGGCATTGCGAGAAGGAGTGATAAGTTTATAATATATGCGTACCTGCAGCACCATGCCGACTATGCCGAACACGATGATGACGAACGCGTTGTTGGGAGCCTCGCGCTCTACCTCCTGCAAAAGTACATAGGTCATACTTAGAGAGGCATATAGCTTGAGCGAGAGCACAAGTCCGTCCAGACAGAACCACATTCTATGACTCATTGAACTGTAAATATTGAAAGGACTGCCTTCAGCACGTGAACGCTCCCCTATTTTGCTAAGTCGCGATTTGAGTGTATCTCGAGTATTTTTCTTCGGAATACTCGAACTAACGAACTAACACAATTTTTTTTCTGCCAACTTTTATCTAGTGCTGCACGGGAGCACTAGGTAAGAGTTATCAGAAAAACAATATTTGTGCCGCTATTGTCATTATCTTCCATTATTGCAATAAGAGTTGTTACGAGGGCAGACCGATAATGTCGCCGTCGGTGGTGGTCCAACGAGAGTACGGCACGTTACCTCAATCATGTCATAGAGCGGTCTGGCGACGTCCCTGTACCGCTCGACGGCGAGCAGGGCCGGCTTGAGGTCGTGCAGCAGGTCCATGCCGTGGCGCGCCAGCTCAGCCTGAGGAGCCTCGCGCCACCACGCCGCCAGCGACGCACCCATCCATGCGCCGTACCCGATTTCGCTCAGCGCCAAGCACAACACGCCTACGCAGTACTGGAAACAAACGACCAACAAACGATAACAACCTCAGATATGTCAGTCTCGGCCGTTTGCTCCTGCACCATGGCGACCCCACTGTTGATGAACACAATTACCTATATCTAAATACATAGGTATTCATCATATAATTATTTGTCCGGGTTCAAAATAGATCCCACGACCTCCGGTGCAGGAGACAGGATTACTAACCACTATACCAACATGCACGCTCGTCGATGATTTTGATAAAAAAAATTAAAGATAATTGAAAGACAATGCTACATATAGATGTAACATAGTAACTACCGCTCCGTTTCTACAACTTATATAGTATACTTTTGACACTTCCTCAGTAACATGTGTCTGGCTCGGATACAAACGTTTACAAATTTTGTAATTCGTGCCGGCAAATTTTTGGATGTGCGCATTCATATACATTCAAATTCATATTCATATACATTCATATATATATTCATATACATATATTCATATTCATATCTAGGGACTCATTAACAAAACAATCCACAGCTCTCAGATCAGTTAAACTCTTTCAAAGCCCGGTTAGATTGTCAATCGCTAATTCTTCATATACAAGGTTCTTTATCTTTTTGCCATCGATAGTTGTACCTGCTGTACCTATATGTGTACATACAATACTATATACTGCATGAATTGTTTAAAAAACACGTACGTCTGACGTAGGTATTGATTGCTTATGTAGTTATCTACGTATCCGAGGATTTTTTGTCCATTAGGCAGCTTTAATATGTAATGAATAATAAAAACACATGTAGTGTTTTTACATATTATACACATAAAAAAACTCAATCGGCAAAATATATTTTACTTATTGGGTGATAAGATTAAATAAGTATGTACAAACGTAAAGCAGTGTAATTAATTTAGTTCCTTTCATAGGTAAGGAAATCCTCGGATAGTGGACAGCCAAGGTAATGTCGGACTCGAACCTACTGAACAAAGTACACGACATATCTCGAGTAACAATGGCGAGAGAACCATATGTAATCAAATTCAAATTCAAAATCATTCATTCAACCAAGACACCAAGTGACATTTATGAACGTTAATTTGAAGCTACAGATAAAAATCATGGATCGACACAAACAGACGCCAGATGTACTCTATTGTCAAGGTGAATGAGGTGAAAACACCAAAATTCACTGCCTGCCTGTGACAATCCATAACTTCCAGTTTCCAAAATGCGTAGGGCCTTATGAGAAGAATACTGGAAAATAAACTCATGGCCACTCTTTTTGTCAAATCATAGTCAGATTTTTAGGTACAATAGTATTAGTATTACATGAATGGCCAACTGTGTGCAAGCTGTTACCACCTGAATTTCGTTACATTAAATGCTTCAAAAGCTAACGTACTAACAAAAAACACTCAGTGATACCATTAAAGGTCTGAACATTAACATAGAAATCATTCAAGGTGCACATCTACTTACGTTCAGTTGCAAAATCTACTGTTAAAAATAATTCGCGACTGGATTAAGAGGCTAAAGTTGCAGTTGAACGAAATAAATCTAAAGGGTAAAAGAATTGGCTAAAGCATCGCTGAGCAGGCCGACCAGTCACACCAAGCAGCACACGCTCACGAGTATGACGCATGGACCAGCCATCGTCTCTCTCGCCATATCAGATGGAAAGAAACGACCCGCACCACGACGACACCGCAAGCAATGACATTTTAGTGAGCATGACAAACCATAGTCGAGGTACTGATAAAAATCACTACTAATTAAATTACCTTAATAATCGTCACGCATTACCTTCTACTAACAATTATTTGTTAATAATTTAGCTTAATTATAACACAAAGAAGATTTTGTGTAAATATCTAATGACACCTTAAGCCCACGACTTTTTGTCGTTTAGATAATTGTTGATTGTATAGTATTAATGTTTTGACTGACAGGACAGGAGCTAGATCCGAGAAGCCATAGATCGAATTAAGTGGCGTGAAATTGGAGAGGCCTATGTCCAGCTGTGGACTTCGATAGGCCGATGATGATGATGATTGTATAGTAGGCTTTCTTAATGAGGTGATTTTTTACAGTTTGTTTGAATTTATCTACAGAAAGGTCAATTACATGTATAGGAATTTTTGAAGGCCCTCAAACGAGTGGTGTACCTTATGTAAACGATTATAGGTACCAACGAGTTTAGACTTGCCTCTCGTATTAATTAATACTGTGTACATCACTGTTCTTCCTATAATACCGTGGGAGAGCCACGCTTCGGCATGAATGGGCCGGCTCGACCGGAGTGATACCACGGCCTCACAGAAAACCGGTGTGAAACAGCGCTTACGCTGTGTTTCATCGAGTGAGTGAGGATACCGGAGGCCCATACCCCAATCCAACGCCCCCTATCCCCTTCACCATCCCCTTTCCCCCAGGCCGCCATAGTGTGGGTCACCATGCTGCATTGTTCTTTTTCGCATTGAGGATGGTGACCACCACTCTTGGATTCTGCTCATGCTTTCCATCAGGCAAGGCAGAGTCATTTTGGCAGTTAAATATAAAAAAAAAAAAAATACCAATGTGCTGTCTAACAAACATTATGTTGGCAAATATACTATGATGCAACAGTCAAAACACCAACATCCCCAAACAACCCCCGAAGAGAGACTCTAGCACCCAAACTGTAAATTGAGCGGATTGCTCGCTTTTGCAGAATAAAAATCGTTTCAATATCAGCTGCCTTGTCCCAAAGAAGTATACCACAGCACATGACGCTGTGAAAGTAGCTAAAATAAACTAGCCTAGCTGTGTCCGTATCAGTGAGCTGACGTACCTTCCACACCGCATAAGCTGCCGAACTAAGCCTACCTGCAAGGTTAGCTATCTGGGCTCCCCATGGCAGTTTACTATCCAATGTATAATTCAAATTAAATTTAAAAAATCTAAATTCTAATCTATAAAAGAAATTTAAGAATTTTGCCTCTCAGTTCAACAAATAAGCTTTACCGAGAACAAAGTTCCTTATATAGGTTTAAACAGGACAGGCAATGCATCAGTGCAACAGTGGGGCCATCCTTGCTCGCATGACCTGGGTCCAATATAGCCTGGCGTGACTAACAACAAACTGGCAGCCTATATGCTGGCTTGCCACCTGCGTACTACAATGAGTTCTTAACTTTCGTAATCAATGGCAGCAGTCGACAAACAACGTGCCACCGTTTACAACGTAGTTAGTTCAACGTCGGCGTTGATTCATTAGAGTTTATTACACACTACTGACTAATACCTCATGAACATTGGTTTGCTAAACACAATGCTCGACTTATACTTATAATGAGTTCTCGGTTAGAGAAAGGGCATTGAAAACATGAATTTTAGTAGATCTTGAGAAAAGTGATTGTGTTTAGTGAGGAGTGGAAGTAGGTGTGGTACTCACGATGTGCAAGCAGTTCCGGGCGGAGCGCTGCGCGGCGGCGGCGGCGAGGTAGACGAGCGCGGCGAGCCACAGCCCGGCGGCGAGCACGTACGCGGCCGACACGCGGTACTGCGCCTCGCACAGGAACCGGAACCACGTGTAGGTGCTTGGGTCCCACGCCAGCCGCGCCGCAGTCGCCAGCAGCGCGCCGCTGTACATCTGCGCCACCACACGCTCCGTTAAACGAGGAACTAGACACTATCATAATAAAGGATAGCTACTAGGACAGCCATCAACGATGAATGGTTTATGACAAAACAGTATTCTATTGGCAAGAGTTTCATTATATATACTAATCTATACCCATGTACTAATATTATAAAACTGAAGAGTTTGTTTGTATGCTTGAACTCTCTAATATCAGGAAACACTGGTCACTTTAAAAATTAATTCAGTGTTAGTTGTAGCCCTGTTATCGAGAAAGGCTATATATCATAACGCAACGAACAAAGAGAGCGCAGTATCAATAAAAATGTTGCAAAAACGGAAGAAAATTAGTCCTTTTGATAGCTGCCATTGCGTGCGCTGCGTAAACTGTTAAACTTTCACAAAAACAAAGTATAAAAAAATTGTTCCCTTTTAAAAGTAGCAAGAAGCCCGCGACGGCTTACCCGTGTCTATCTTTTGTTTGGTTCACTGATATAACCTTTTTAATGAGAAACAAATTCGTTCACGCTGTTGTAACATCACGCCGGGGCCGTTGTGCCCCAAACAATGTAATAAAATGTAGGACTTATAACACAATTTAGTAACTAAAAACGCGTTTTAACGATAAACCAATTTAATGAGAAAAAGAAAGTTCCACTTTCCAGCACCGGGCTTAGCCTATGTCAAATCATAATGCCCACGTTAATAATCGCTGTTCAAAGATGACAACTTAAAGTCGGCTCTTGGATGGACCGATGCTGCGAGCTTCCAATCGTAATCCGGCGATCGTCTCTAGGATACTCGAAAGGCCATTGACCTGTGCTTTTATTTATTTAGGTATTCGCTGCGCCCCGCGGTGTTGCCCGCGGTTTTTCTCGTACCTGTACAACAATCGCGAATAACATCACGGGGTGAAGTTAGTCTATAACAATAATAGCCTAAGTTACGCCTTATATCATCAACTATCTGCATTGTGAAAGTCCCGTCAAGATCGGTCCAATTGTTTTAGAGATTGGTTGGAATAAACATAAGAACAAAACTTAAAACAAGTAAAATTATTTTAAAAAAAGCCATTTCGGATTTTATTAAAATAATTTTCATCTTCATTAAATTATTTTTGTTCGTATATTTTTTTTTATTTTTATTTATGTACCCAGTATACCTCTCACGCACGACTAAGATTTATTGACACCACTCACATAAAAACACGACGAGCCGTTTAGGCTCTAGGGCGAGCCTAAGAAATATACATACTAGCATACTGTACAAACACACACTAAAATCATAACCCTCCTTCTTTCGCAGTCGTGTAAAAAAATTATTTTCTTTTCTTTTTTGAGTGCGAGATTGGAAGCCCAATGACGCTGAAGTGAGTCACCATACTGCATTGTTGCATTGTCTGCATTCACAATAAGTGTGTATGGTGCCCACCACCCATGGATTCTGCTCATGCTTCCCATCAGGCAGAGTAGAGACGCTTTGGCAGACTCGTACGTATAAAAGATTACTTTCTTGTTTACTTAGTAAAAAGCTGTTGATTAGAAATTACAAACTTTAATTTTATTCATTGGCATCGACGTGTCTCCTGATGGTTGCTACGCAAAGCAAACGTTTAGCTTACAAACAGAGTAAAGAAGTGTAATATTTGTTAAGTAAGAGCTAACGATGTCTGAGGACGATAAGACGGATAGATAACCCCGACCTACGACAACACTAATGCTCTTCATCCCGACCCCGCTAAACTCCGCCAACTGCAATTCATTCATTTAGCTCTTAACGATAATAATAACGAACGAACAAAGAAAGCTTTGGTCAAATCAGTAGCAGTTATCGACGTGAGCGCATCAACAGTAATAAACAGGAATGTCCTTGGAGACAGTGGTTCGTTGTGCGTAATGGCCGCGGCTTGACCCGTGACCTGCGATGACTCACGTTATCAGCTCGCTTAGGAATCGCGGCCGACTCCCTACACTGTCCTCGTCTTTATCAAACCAATAATCGAACGATGTAGTCGATTGCTTCATTGCCAAATGTCTTAAGTGTTTTGTTTGTTGTTTTTCGTGTGTCACACACAACGTCAATAAGCGCTTCTTTCCTTTGTGCAACAATGGTTCGTGTGGGTGGGTACCCACCGACCACACAAGACAGTGGGACATACCTCTGTTATCGTTTCAGTTATCTGCTCGGTTAGTTTTCAATACATATTGTGTTACATCGGAGCAGGTCACCGAATCTTAGCTCTGTGTCGTGTGTGTACCTGTAACTTACTACAAAGAGCGTGGTCACTAAACACAAATAGCCATCGTTTAAGCTGTTGACTCTCGTACCATAAATAGGGAACGGAAGACGTAAGACTTTACTAATAAATTTCACATTTATTTGTATTTCGTTTAATTTTTTTCAGTATTCAGACATTTCTTTCTGTATTTTGACGCTAGTTTTTTTTCTTACAAAGCTGCTGTGGAAAAACCTGAGAATAGACTACATAAATTTGAGGAGGGTCTATAGCCACTCTTGTGTCGCGACTTTTAAAGGAAGTCGACCGGTTGGTCTAGCTCATATTTTCTTTCTCTAAAGTTACTCGATACTTCTTCCAACCTTATACCTAGCAGCCATCAAACCCGCCAGTCCTTTTAGATTAAGAAACCTTTTTGTGGAAAATAGTTTTATCGTGTTTAGAAGTAAACTTCAAAATGTGACGTTGTATGTAAAAACAACTAAAACCAAATAACAGAAATTACTATGGTTGCTTTACTGATCTTCTTCTACAGGTAGGCGCGAACCTATGCTCCAGTGCAGCCCAATCTGTACCGATAATAATATATACATAATATAATAATATGGTTTATTTCTCAAAACACAGACAGAAATACACAAGATCAAAAAAACATGACACATATCAAAAGTATTTACGATAAACTCTGGAGCCCAGGATAAGATTTAACTTGTGTTCAGGTTACCAGTGTCCTCGCGTGCAATACATATATATGTTTGAAATAACTGGAAAAACCAACACAGCGATTATTAAAAAACAAATAAAAATAAACCACCTAAAAATAGAAAATTAGAAAGAAAATGAAACAAAATAAAATCCAAGCCACCAAATTTATACACATAGTAATGTACTAGTGTGTATACGTGCCTGTGTGTGTGTGTGTGTGTGTGTGTTTGAGTGTAATTGTGGGTAAATATATTTGTGTTACATGTGTAAATGAATTCATGTGTTTGCATTTGTTAAGTCTCTAGGTATAGATAGTTTAGGATCCACATCGCATTAAATCCTCTGCAAGTTCATAGTTAAGTGTCACTTCGCCCGGAATTCCAATGTGTCCTGTATCTAATTTCAGAAGTAGGTGATCCCCTGTTGAACGTAAGGCATGCATCTTGAATTTGATTTTTTAAAGGGACCGCAGATTTCGCTAGCGACGCGCCCGCTCGTTGCAGTACTAACTGTTGCGGTTATTGAATCCCAGGATTGTTTGCATAGCTTTGTATGTAGTAATAAGCCATGACACAATGACCTCCTACATGATTAAATGTGGCATAGCGCTGCGCAACGCCGCTTGGTGTGGTCAGGGCGCTGGCGCTGCAACGCGACCAGATTGACCGCTCCTCTCAAATTACATAGGATGTGCTGATTTGCAGCTATCATTGTTTGATATTGGCCTTACACAAGCATCACGAGTTTAGCGCATTTTATAACTGTCAAACTGTGAAAATATTATATCACAAGCGGGTTAATCTGGTCTGTTCTGGAGTCCCTGCAGCGTTGCCAAGTAGATTGGCGGTACATCCAAGTGTTGAGATGTCTCTACAAAGCTGCCACTATGTCCGTCCAAGTACAGGATCAGCATACAAGACCCATACCATTGCATCGAGGAGTGATACAGGGGGACGTTATATCCCCGAAATTGTTCACTAATGCAATGAAGGACTTGATAAAGATGCTGCACTGGAAAGGGCGCGGTATCAACATCAATGGCGAATACATCTCTCACTTGCGATTTGCAGATGACATCGTCATCATGGCAAAGACGCTGCAGGACCTACAACAGATGCTGAACGACCTTGCTGACTCTTCTGGGTGCATCGGCCTACGGATAAACTTGGACAAGACCAAGGTCATGTTCAATGAACATGTAGTTACTGGAACCGGTTGCGGTACACGGTGCCGTTCTCGAAATTGTTCAAAAATATGTATACCTCGGGCAGACTTTGCAGTTAGGTAGAAACAACTTTGATGACGACGTGAACAGAAGAATCCAGCTAGGTTGGGCAGCGTTTGGGAAACTCCGTCGGGTTTTCTCATCGTCGATCCCAGTGCTTAAAGACGAAAGTCTTCAATGTGTGCGTCCTACCCGTAATGACATACGGAGCCGAAACATGGACACTTACGGTTCGACTGGTCCATATGTTCAAAGTCGCTCAGCAAGCTATGGAGAGGGTTATGCTCGGCGTTTCTCTAAGGGATCGCATCAGAAACCAGGTGATCCGACAAAGAACCAGGGTCATCGACATAGCCCACAGGATTGGCAAGCTAAAGTGGCAATGGGCTGGCCACATTTGCCGAAGAACCGATAACCGTTTGGATAAACGAGTTCTTGAGTGGAGACCGCGTATCGGCAAACGTAGTGTAGGACGTCCACAGGCCAGGTGGAGCGTTGATTTGCGCAAGACGGCTGGCAGGAGCTGGATGCGAGAAGCCATAGATCGAACGAAGTGGCGTGAAATTGGAGAGGCCTATGTCCAGCAGTGGACTGCGATAGGCTAATGATGATGATGATGATTTAATCAACTTTAAGAAGGTTACTTATTTATTGTATGAAAAACCAATAGTAACTAGAATAATACAAACATTTATAAAATTATAGTAAACCCTAGAAATCAAGTAAAGAAGGATTAAAGCATTAAAGTAGGTACAAAGAATAGCATTCGCCATTTCAGAGGACCTTTAATGAAGTGTACCTACTCAACAGCGCTGGACTGCTGGTTTTGTGATATTAAAGTGGACCTAGTACGTCAATTTTATAAAATTTGTGGGAATCATGTCGAAGTGGAGGTCACGGCATCGCTCAATACGCGGCGGAATGGTGCGATATTCAAGGCTCGTGACGTCACGACGCTTAGTAAACACATTTGCTCATTTCGTGAACTGTGAACGTTGCTAAACGGTATTCATTGAAGCCTTTTACAATATCTCCTCGTACCACCTCACGGAATAATTATGCAATAATTAGAACAGTGAATCGTTCTATGAAAACTCCAACTTATATATACATATAATAAATAAATATGTTCAGACATTTTAACACACAACGCCATCTAGTCCCAAACTAAGCAGAGCTTGTACTATGGGTACTAGACAACTGATATTAATACTTATATACTTTTTTTTTGTAAATACATATATATTATACATCGAATGTAGAGAAAGTGCGCTGGTGACATATTCTTCGTAGTTTTCTTGAATGCACTCATGTCACTGCGGGTCTACTTAGTAAAATTCAGGAAGGCCCATGATCCCGGCGCGCGGCGCGCAAAGACGAGCAGCGGGCGTTGACCCGCGTCCTGCCGACGGGCGCCTTCCCTCACCCGCCGACCTTGACACACTCCACACAGAAGCGCGAGCGCTCCTTTTGTCACGGGACTCATCACGCACTTGCTAATACATCAATGTCTTCAGTCTAAACTACCCGCATTCGTGTAGTAGTGAGTAGCGTTGTTGTGAAATGATCCACGTGTTCAACTCGACTCATTATATAAGTAAAACCAACACAGACCAGGTACAGAAATTTAAAGGGTATTTTTAATCCAAGAAAAATACTAGAAAGTCGGGGAATCACAACATTTAACGCTTTTCAGTTTCTGCTTCTTCGTCGTGTAATTCAATGTTAAACATTACCATAAACATTTTACATTACCATAAACACATAAATGTGGGGGAAAGGGGACTTCTCATATTTCCAACTCCAGTTTTCTTCTGATTAATTTCGTTACGGGTTCCAAGACTATGTGTTCGTGGGTCGCTGCTGTGGATCTTGGTGTACAGGAGTACGTGTGCGCGATATTAGTCAAAATAAAAATACTATATAAATAATAAATGTATATTAAAATAGCGAGAAAGTTTGTAGATGGATTTCCACATAGAATAGACTTAGCTTGTATAACTATTTAGTTGAATACGGATAAATATTGCGAGTGATTTGAATAAATACGGTTATCGGAACTGAGCTATAAATAATTTATAGGATTTTATAGTTGGCTATTGTATAGATGACTTTTTGTGAATCAAGATTGGCAGTGGGTACTGTACAGTGGGCCCAACAAATTAGCTTGTTATGGTTACCAAGTTATGGCTTTCGTCGGCATCCTTTTGATCTTAATTTTAATGAAGTGGTATATGTGTCCCGGATTTGATCAGTTTTTATTTGGCAACCCTAGCTGACCCCGCAGCCTCGGCTGCGTCTCTTATTGTCAGCGGCGTGATGTTAAAGAGCGTGAAGCGTGAGCGTTCCCATTTGCTGTCGCGGACAATTTTTAGAACTTTTAAAGGGAAACAATTCTTCCATACATTGCATCAGAAGGAAGGTAATTCGAGTCTTTGTAAAATATGCATGTGGATATCTATATCCATTTGTTTGGCACGCGCTACGGCCCAAACGGGCGAACGGTTTTTGACATAAAGGTGTCGTTGAATTCATTAGAATCGGGGTAGTGACATAGGCAGTATAAATTTTCTTTTAAATTTCATTTTGAACCCTACTAATTACAATTTTAAAGTAAGAAGAATTGGTCGGTTAATTAAACTAAAAAGTCTGAAAATAAAATATTTCATTATAAAAAAAAACTGGCTGCTTAAAAGTAATGACCTGAAAAGAGAAAAGCAAGTGTTACAGTAGGTACCTATATACAATTCGAAGGAATAATGCATCGGTTAGTAAGCTTACGCAATACTTTGTTACGAAAATAAAAAAAAAAGATCTTTGAAAAAGAAAGATCTATCCAAACGACGCTTCTGTATAGCTATTGGGATACTTGTTTTTGTCTTGTCAGTTCATTACTTATAAGCAGTCGAGTTTTGTTTTTATAAAAATTATGTTTTTGTGAAACTTAAACCGTCGACGCAGCGCACGCAATGCACTTAAAAAATATTAATTTGCCAACATTATTATTAGTTTGCAACATTTTTCATTTTTATTTATACTCTGCTCCTTTTGGTTGCAACGTGATAATATATTGTCTAGAGTCTTCCTCGATAACCGGGCTATCTAAAAGTGAAATAATTTTTCAAACCGGACCAGTAAATTCTGAGATCAACCAGAGTAAAAGCAAACTTTTAAGTCTTATAACATTAGTACAGATATAGTAGTGAAGTACGAGATATAGCGACCCGCATATATTTTTTGCTCTTCTATCCTGTA
The DNA here is from genome assembly GCA_003709505.1 of Hyphantria cunea. Classification (NCBI taxonomy): domain Eukaryota; kingdom Metazoa; phylum Arthropoda; class Insecta; order Lepidoptera; family Erebidae; genus Hyphantria; species Hyphantria cunea. Next base: position 30,682 of record PKRV01004137.1, on the reverse strand, counting down.
TCGAATGAACTGAGAACCATACAAATGCTATTTGCGGTTATATATACAACTATTACACTTTTAGTGAGCATTTTTTATTATCGGCGTTATTTCAATAAAAAAACTTTTAACACATACTAAAGGCAGTCGAGGCATGAGCCGATTTATCTTTACATTGAGTCGTCACGCGCGGGTGGCTGTGTTCAGTCGTGTTGTGAAACCAATCAACGACATCAATTGATTCGACAATCAGTAGAAGTTACGACTTTAATGGCCATTGTTAGACAATTTGGCTCATAAGTGGCGATTCGGTTACAAACAGCCGACTCAGATGAGACACACGTCTACCAACGGACGCATTGTCTCCGGCCGAAGGAGTTAAGAAGCGTGGGAAGAAACAAAATCAAGAAAGACGGAGTCGTTGACCGGACGGTGTGTTTGTCGCAGTTAATTCATTACGGAAGGGTTAAATAAGGCACAAGCTCGGGCTCTTGTTCACAGCTATCGTGCACAATGTGTGGGTGCACATCGATCAAACGGTGGCGTACGGCTCGCCGCGGGACTCCCGGCACGCGACCGCTACTCACCACTCAATTATTACTATATGTTACAATTCGTCAGACCTGCAGTGTTCGCTATCTGCACGAGTACGCACCCTCCTACGCGAACTACTCACCTAGGTATTCAGGGATTATCTCTAATCTTGTTAAACATCACCACAATCAAATTAACAAATTAATTGCCGTAAATGCCGGTCACGAACGAACGAAATTTGTCGACAATGGATTTCGGTTCAATACAACTTGGAATGTGTTGGTCATGTTTTCAAACTAACAATTAATGTGACATGTTGTCCAAATTTGACGCAACACCTTTACCCAAGTTGCACGGGTCTGAAACGATCCAGCGCAAACTATTCTCTGGCCTGCGCCGCGTTAGCACACGTTATGCCATTATAATAATAATAATTATAATTCTTTGTTGTAACAAAAGGAGAATACAAAACACTGTATACCCCTGACTCCCAAAATAACGTTAGCTGTGTTATGTGTGCTGTTGGGCAAATTTGCTAGCTACCCTTGGAACTGGGCATTTTTTTATCCTTTTGCCTGATGGTTTTAAAAGTAGGACTATAATTGTAGGCACTATATTGATCATAACAGCAGGAATATCGCACACGTGTCGCTAGTCTGTGTCGGCCTTATTGGTCCGTGTTTGCTTGAGCTCCTTGTTTATAATACATACGTGCATATTTATATTAAACATAATACACATTTCTCACTCTTGACCACAACAATTGTATGTAATTACAGATCGACACCTGCACATGACGGCAACATGACACACCTTATATGGTTAACACCGCCTATCGCAGCCACTTTGTGCATATTCATGCCTCAAATTATTAGGTTTTTCCATAGACTATACTTAGCCAAAATTGACCTTGACCTTGATTGAACATATTAAGACTGCGGTAAAAATGAGAGTGGAGTACTGTTAGAGAGTCCTGTGTGTAACAGTGGACTGCGACAGGCTGATGATGAAGAATGCATAAATTGTTATAAAGAATATCTTTGACCATCGCGTTAATTGTCTACAAAACGAACTGTGCATTCAGTGACATGACATTCAGTCACTTACATTGTGAGGTGGCAGAGGGCAAACTGCAAAGCTTAATAGTCACTCCTTCTACGAACGACGATGGAATTGCGAGAGGAAACCACAATGAAAAAAACCTAATAATAGGCAAAGCTACGCGCTATTTATTGCGTCGCAGTCAATAGCAGACCGATGGCTCGTGTATATACGAGCGATCGGCAATCAGCGCTGGACAGCGCACTGGCTGACCTACAGTCCAAACTCCAACCATTGATAAACAAGTATTCATTCAAATATGCCACAGTCAGGCAGTCCGTCACTCTCTGGTATCCGTACATAGAAATACAAAGGAAAACGAGGTATATTGGGTGCCACCTTGAGCTCTCATAAATTCTAAAAAGCAAATAACACGCTAGGTACATATAATTAATGCACGAACTTGTCACCGCACTTTGGATGTTCGATTAGCACACAATCGAGAACAGCCTTCACCGAAATGTACGACAAGTTGTAAGTGGGTCAAGTTCCCGTCTAATGGCTAAATAACTTCAAAGTCGCTGCCTGAAAACAGACAGTCGATGAGCCAATCGCAAACAATTACATCACAACGAGAATATTTGTTTTCGCTGCGCATTTAAAAGTTAAAGGTTTTGGGTAGTGTCCAGTTAGGTACTTTTTAGGTAAGAAATCAGTAGGTCACGTCGTGAAATGTTTTCTTTTATTCCATATCTACAAGTAGGCAAAGTGCAAGTGGCAAAACAAAAACATTTAGACAACATATAGCTTACCTAGCCTTATATGAGTTAACTGTTTTATGAGGAATGTTTTATTGGGTTTCTGGTATTTTACCAGAAACAGTAGGGGAACATTGTGTCAGATCTGTCGTCTCGCGCAGCACTTGTCGCTCAAAACTCAGGCACGATGTCACACACCGTCAATTTACCTGAAAGCACCCGCGTGTACTGAGAACGTACAAGATTAAAACTTACTTCAGTTTCAATTCAAATCTGAAATATTTGAGTACCCTTTTATTTGCTACACTTGAACTCCACATTGAAAGTGATTTTCAAGCATTTCAAAATGTGTCTGATTACAATAAAACTGCACAACAATTTGGTATCTTTGTCCCTGTCCCTATACTGAACAGGACCGTCAGGACCTCAGAACTCACAGCAGCCTAAGAAATAGATTTAATAAGCGCGGAGTGTTTTTTATTGGAATTTTGTACTCGTTACGCTGATATTTTTAAAAAATCCACGACTGCTCTGCCGAGGGTGAACGGAGTGAGAAGAAGAATATAATTACTTCAGAAGAAGACAGTACCATGTTTTGTTCAATGGGGTTGGGATTAGCGATTGAAAATATTTAAGTACGGTCAGCCTCAAAAGTAAGTAGCTGACCAAATTTCCAAAACTGATATACACGTAGTGCACATAAATTGACATGCAACAGATGTGCAACGCAATGTCACAAGTAACTGAACAACGTACTGCCTAAAGTCACCGAACAACTCACTGCCTTTTGTTTCGAATAGTCTTTGTAGAAAATAAATATTTGATGATAATAAGAATATGACTGAAGGTAGGATAAAACTATTTGACTTTGCTTTGAAACGAAACCTCTTTCGAGGAAAATCACCGCGATTCTCAATTTTAATTTCAGCAATAAATTGCCTGCTTACGTCATTTCAATGTAATCCGTTGAGTCACTGCTGGCTGTCTCAGTAACGATTAATAAATATAGGTATATTATGCTTCAACTCATTCAATTTTTCAATCATATGTGTCTAATAATAATAAACTTATCTAACATATCAAAATGATGAAAATACTTTGATCATCATCAATAGCACGTTCAACATATTCTTAATGCTTCACACAGACGAGAAAACATATACATCCATGCCTATATATTTTAGATATTTAACACTCAACGCCATCTAGTCCCAAACTAAGCAGAGTTTGTACTATGGCTATGACAACTGATATTAAATACATATATTTTTTCTTGTAAATAAATATTTATTATACATAGAAAACACCCAAACTGCGAAACAAATATTTGCTGATCATACAAACATTTAGTCCAACTGGGAAGTCGAACGCGAGACCTCAAGCTAAGCAGTCGCATGCGCCACTACTGCGCCATCGAGGCAGTCTTAGGATAAGCTAGCTTATGATATGAAAATAATTAAGTAGTTTACGTTTGACTTATTATAGTACTTCCTTTTATTTTATAACGAAAACATGCTTGTATGAGTATACTATTCAATGATTTTAACAATGTGTAGCTAAGAGCGACGAAGGGCGCAATGAATTTCAATGTATAATATTGTTCAGTGACTTTTGAGATTTTAGCGCTCAGCAACTTTTGGTGTTGTGTTGTTCAGCTAATTTTGAACTTTTAAGATGATCATTCCATTCTGGCGCTAAACTTAGTAAGCTTTATGCTACCGTTGTATACGAATTTTGGAACATTAAAATGGTCAGCTACTTTTGAGGTTGACAACGAATATGTGGTGTGAAGGTGGGCACACAGTTCGAGAACCCTTAGAGGCAGTAGAGCACACGCTGATTGTAACTCCGACCGGGGCGGAACTACCTCCTTACAGAAGAACAACCCACAATGACAGCTTCATGTTTCGTTAGTGAGAGCCCGACCAGAAGCCCAATGATTTAGGAGCATCTCAATAGGCCGCCATAGTGTGGGCCACTATGCTCCTTTGTTGCATTGTTTGCATTCACAATGAGCATAGTGGTCACTACTCTTGGATTTTGCTCATGCTCACCGTCAGGTAGAGTGGGGTCACTTCGATAGGACCATATACTTATCGCATTAAGTCCGCCATTGCAACATTTTTGCAAATTTAAAAAAAAAACAACATTTAACCTGCAGACGGTACACGTCCTGTACTCGTCACCAACACACGTAAATACATATTTAAGTACACTTATCTCCTTAAGAATGTCATAAAGGGAAACAAAAAATATGTATCGTAGAGGTCAGTACATTATAGCAGTACATAATTCTTCTTTCAAGAGAGAACTTGTATTTCAATTTGCCTCAAAGTCCTCCAACATATCGAGGACGCACATAAATACCATTACAGGCACTCTCATCCTTAAAGGAACACACAAAGGCTTAAATAACGCCTACATTCTGAGGACTGAAGTCCCACTGACGCAAGCCTATCGCCTTGAACCAGACTCTTAAGGGATCAAAGGCACAATGAAAGGAAAGCTAGGTAAGAAAAGGAGTCTTAGTTTGTTTTCTCACTGTGCTCACTGTGCTGCTGTGAAAGGAACTGAAATAAATATTTAGCTACGTCTTGGTTTTCCTTGTTCAACGTTGGTAAGCAATAATGAAAAAATGATGATTCATTCTCTAATTTGCTTTAATTTTGAATAATTGTTAGTTGTGGCTTAAGTGAGAATAGCGTCGATCTATAAATAGCAGATATGTATCGAGAAGGATTCTTAGAAAATAAGTACAAATAGATAGTACTCAGGTAGAATGGGTAGATATAAGTTCTTTTTTCCGGAACTGGATGCAAGAAGCCGAGGATCGAACTAAGTGGCGTGCAATTGGAGAGGCCTATGTCCAGTTCTTTTTTCCTTTCATCTATCGTTTATTCTACTTACACCGTTTCTGCCAGCTTCGTTTGTTTTTTCCTTAATATTCTTTATGTAGCTTTTACAAGGCGTTTTAAAAATAATAAGTAATATGCCTGGGCATATTACTACCGCCACTACGATTACTATTAGCCGCCGAGCCACGTTCACCAACAGGCTGGGTACTGTACTGTGTAATAAGTACAACATCAAACAAATAAAAGCTATGAAGGTGCATTAAAATTTATTTAAACAGCTAATTGGTGTGGAATATATCTTTTTAACCAACTTCAAAAAAAGGAGGAGTTTCTGAATTCGACTGTATGTTCTTTTATGTTTGTTACCTCAGAACTTTCGACTGGGTGAACAGATTTTGATGATTCTTTTTTAATTTGTAAGCTGGTGCTTCCTGCGTAGTCCGATTTCAATTTAGTCCAGTTCTTGAAGTCGGTTTTGTTGTTACAATTTCACACAGCGGTTTCCTAACAGCAGCTCGGAGTATGGAAGTTGGCGGAGTTTAACGCCCGTGCCTGAGAGAGCACGTTCATCAGTCGGCCCCGGTTGTCAAGAACAATCATTATTAGGAAGTCAGTACCTCAAATATAATGACAACTAGCTCAAGTCTCAATTCCATTAGCTCTGGTAAACTGATTTACAGGTCAAACCGATTGCACTGTGTAGTAGCCGGTCCTAAATAATATTGGTCATAATATTTATTAATTTATTTAAACTTTATGCTCTTCCGTACATCGGCAGACTTAATGCCCAGGGCATTCTCTACCAGTCAACACAAACAAACAAAACAACAAACAACACAAACCTTGTGAGGAAGGCGTACATAGGTTAAACAACTATGGATCTAAAATATACATTACACATACATAAATAAGCAACATACACACATTTATACATAAATTTTAAAATACTTACAAACGTGAAATATTTACTGTACTTACATATATTTTCAAGTCACATACAAACATATTTACACTATTTTCATATATAATATATGGATTGGCGTGTTAGCGTTTGAATCGCTTGTCAATACTAATAAATAAAATTCGAGTGCCTGTTTGTAATATTAAAATAACCGCTTTTTACTAAATGCATATGTATGTATACACGTCTGTCTATCTGTCTGGTCCGACAAATCTTTAGAACGGCTGAACCGATTTTGACGGGACTTTCACTGGCTGATAGTCGATGTTCTGAGGAGTAACTTTTTTTGAACTAGTTTCGTTTTGCGGCGTTACTTACGGTTATTGCTTTACCGCGGGGAGCAGCTAGTTTATAAGACTAAGCAAAAGATATCGTATTAAATCTCCATTCGAAGGAGCCTCAAAGCCCTAGGTACAGCCTTGTGCAGCGAAGGCTGTCGATGCTAATGATGATCTTGCTGAGGATTGATGCTTTTGTCACCTAGTTAATGCCACTTTGCAGCAGAATGATGCCTCACTAACTTATTACACTTGGGACAACCGAAATAAAAAGTGAAAAATAATGGATTTGTGACAGGCGCCCACTCCGCGTGCGCGCACGTGCCACGTAGTTCAAGGTGGCGTACGAGTATTGTTTCCTCAGTTATTACAATTATTCAACTCGTAATCGTGGACAGGTATTTGTTTCGTAATATGAGCGGCTATTGACGTTGTCGGTCCGTTGATCGGAACCTAGCCCCGGCGCCCCGGGCGACTGGCCGCCGGCCGCCACGTCTTGGAACAGGTTTGGCGAGAACGCATCTCTCGGACAACTGTTGTTTGTTACGAGTCGCGCATCGGGACAAGACCCTCACTCCGCGGCTACTCATAGCGGTCGTCTCCGGGCAGTAAATTGGTCACGACTAAATAATGCGCGTTAATACAACATCTTCATAATACACTATATGCAGGTAAGCGACAACATCAATCAGACATTTAACGATTCAATTGTAATAACAGGTATACAATAAGACAAGAACAAGACTACAAGAAATATTTCTGATTATTATCTAATTGCATTTACCAATCAAAAATTAATAGCTGTGTATTATAGACCACGAGCCCTCGTCCATTTGAGTGTAGATTTTTTTAAGCCATTCTTTAGAAAACAGTAACTGATTTCCTTCGCACTTACAGGACCTGAGTCTAAAATGTCACGGTGATCGATTGATGATTTAAAACGTGCAATCATAATGAACCAACACATCACCGTTTAAGTCACGTGTCACTGGTTATATGTATATTTACCGTTACATATTAAATTGTTTAGTGAAACAGTGATTGATTCACATTTAGGCAAATCTTGTTATGACGTTTTTGTAAATACATCCATATTATACACAGAAAACACCCAAACTCCGAAACTAAGCACTTTAAATGCAGAATAGACTGTTTCAATTTAATTTTGGTCTAGAGATAAGATGTTGGTGAAGAAAACGTAGCCTAATTCATGTGACAAAAATAAATTAATGCGGGATTTAAAACTTGGGTCAATTGAATGATTAATGGCATTTTCTTCTTGGTTTCCTTATATTTATAACAAGATTTATCCCGAAGACAGCGCCCGAGCGACGTTTTAGTGGCTGGTGGTGTAACACGTACACACTACTGTAGAAGCCGTAGCAGTGAGTATATGGGTGGGATTACTCACTTCACAAGAGGTTTTCCCCTTAACACTACAGTTCCTACAAAAGCCTTCATATTTGACTAATACAGACAAGTCATTTGTTTGCGCACACTCGATATTTAACGAAGACATTAACCCTCGCCCAGCTGTTCAGGTTCTGTCATAGATGCCATCTATGATAATGCTACCGTTAGATAGTGAGCGAACTCTTATCTATCTCCTCCATCTGCTTCTCCTCGTAGTTTAACAATATCATCATTAAGTAAAAAACAAACAAAAAGTACTAAACTACATTTTTTTAATGATTATAATAATTCACTTATTGCATAGTACTGTTCAAAAATTTGGAAATAATTAAAATTGCACATAGGAAGCTTATGAACGAATTCGAGCTCCTACTATGGTGTGTGCAATGATAATATATAAAAAAGAGTGCACGTAATCCAGGTCTAAACGTTCGGTTTTGCTTGAGAATAGATCGAGATACGGTGATCGCCCCGGCTAACCGGGCATGTAAACAATAAGTATTTTGATATAAACAATATTAGTGTAACTCGATGTGTAACACGAAGATGTCAAGAATGGAGGCGTGCAATCGTTGAGGTGAGCAGCCGACGCGCTCGCACACATACCAGCAGAAACAGCTGCCACCGTTCTAGGAATGTCTCCGAACGCCGCGGCCGCGCCGGGCGACCGGAATTCAAATCGAACTGAACGTGATCTTGAATGCAAACCTGCTGACCTGTCAACGCACACCACTCACACATACATAGATACAAAACTTAGAATACAAAGTCGACCTAAATGCCGTCGCGTCCTTATAGAAAAAGAAGCAATAAAAATCTCTCACTGACTTCATACATAATATGATCTTTTGACGAATAATAGTTAACGTTTTTGTCCTTCTCGCATTCGGCCCAAAAGTACATGTTCCATATTAGCATCGGTGTAACAAACTACTGTCGACCTAAATATTTCTAGCTCAACACTCTTTTAAATTAAGATTTTTTCACGTCCTGCCAAAGTTGATAGTTTGAAGTTGATGTCTAGAATTGTAAAAAGTGCGGAACAGAACTTGTAGATTGACGTTCAAGGTCTCCTTGATTACCTAATATTGATACGGAAATAATCAATTATTTGACAGATATTGTTCAATGTTTCGAAGGTCAGGCTGAACGTGTCTGTTGCTCTCATAGTTTACAAAGTTACTATGTGAGCAACAGACACGTTTAGCCTGACCTGTGTAAACTATGAATGCTCTCATAGTTAACACAGTACACTATGAGAGCACAGTACACCATAGTTACACCACAACTAGGTCCAATAGACGTGCATACAAAAAATATATAATTACTCGTATATGTATTATCCGAATCCATGCCCGGCCCGGTCTATCTATTGGTTATTACTCAGAGATTACTAAGCATTGCTGACGAAGTATGTAGTTTTAACTTAAAGGACAGGCGTCCTAAAGATGAACTTTAAACTAATTATTTTTGTGGAATGACGAGTACTCTGCGAAGTATCTAATTCAGCAAGTTTTGGCGTGGAGAGGGACGGGTAGGGCGAGGCGGTGTGAATTTTGAACAACGGGCACTGGATTGGCCGACTCATAAAGCATGGGTCGGAAATCACCAACATTTTTTTTATTTTTAGGAAAATATTCACCGCGCGTAGCTAAATCTGATGAATTTATTCACTATTATTAATTTTTATGAGTGAGATTTGGGAGGATTTTGGCAAGAAGTTTTACTAAAACAAAATCAAAATTTTTGTTGTTGTTGTTTTTGTTGTTCTTGTTACTGTACCACAGTCGCAATTACATTCTTTCCTCCGCCTATAGAGATTTTCGGCAAATCAAATCTTTAAAACGCATAGTCACTCTCTGACAACAAAACAAATAGGTCAAATACCTAAATAGGTCAAAGCGCCACAGGTGTAATGGCGGCTGACTTCAAAACTATCAATAATTTATATTACATGCATCTGTATGCTACTAGGACACACCACAGATAAGATCGTGGCCTTCAATAGTGACTGCAACAAGGTAAAAACACTTAATTGTACATTATGTAACTTTAAAAATTAGTGCAATTAATATATGTGATTATGTTGTTAACAAAGTATACTGAGGGAAGGGGGCCAGGTACCGCAAACGACTCAGGCACCGGAGATCGCAAAATGATCTCCGTCTTCCATAAGCGTAAGCCTGAGGGTGACAGATTAGACCATCTGTTAGCCTAGGCATTGTAACAAGATTGTTGTAAGATGCACAAAGAAAATGATTTTCAGGACCAACATTTAAAAATAAAGTTTTAGTTTAAATATAGTAAAAAAATAAACGGAAGAATAAAAACAGATGGCAGGTATACGTAGCATTAAATAAATTATACTTATTTAATAACAAAGTAAAGTTGTTTATATCCTCGGGGGCACAAGGTTAACAGGATGAACCTCTGGAGCGTCCTTCGTATATAATCTAATGGTTGTAAAGAGCTTCGCCACACAGCTTTTATCACTCAACGCAAAACTCAGAGGTCAGTGTCGCCCCATATTAATAAAATTATTAAATGAAATATTGACATTACTCATCTCAGTGCATTCATTTTTAAGACAGCACATGCGCGTTCGCTGATAAAAGTTACAAAACACATTTTACCCTTTAAAATGAAGATAGTTTGCGCTTGTAAACGGATCAGTAGCTAAAATGTCCCATCAAACGCATGCGCCAGGGAGAGTCATGCAATTATCACCTGAATTAAATAAACCATATTGAACGACACACGTTAGCCTCCAGCGAGACACCGTCGAACATCCGACTTATTAATGGCCAATTCAGTGTTGCACTGTTACCCATTGTCCTATTCAAAGAGGTATTATATCGGCACTCGTTGTGTATAGTCACAGACTTGCTTTCGACCTACATCGATTTTCCTTACTACTGTTGACTCCTTTAGTGTTTGTTTGTTGTTTGTTTGTATTTCACTAGAATGGTCTCGAGTCGGCTTAAAGCCATTAGATACCCCGGGGCCAATGTGAATTTATAATGAAGTAGCTGAAACAAAGCATTCTACGTAAAACAATCCATGAAAACGAACCGTGGTTGTGCGAATGAATTTGATCCGTTTTGTAAATACGCCACACACACGGGCCGTTTGTGATGAATCGTAAGATTACCCTCTAGTCTCTGCCGATACTGTGCCTAAACACCTACACAGCTCAAAGTCAGGAAGCTATACTCCAATCAGTGCAACAAGCATGTCGACCTACTCCCGTACTCATTTAATTGTTTTTTCTCTCACATGGCTATAATCACGGAATCAGAGTCTTGGCGGGCAGATTTGATGTTAATATTAATTCTTAATCGCCTGTACGTAAAGTGCAAATGTATACATCAACATGCGCGCTACACACCAGCGCGCTGTTCAATATATAAAGTTGACAGAAATGTGGCTGGTGCTTCTAAGCATTACGTCGGGGGTTGGCGCCCTACAAGCCCTCGGCTCCACGTCACTTGGCGTGTGGGTGCTCTCGAGCTCCCACTACAGATAACGTTCACGTTTAAGCATCTTGCTCATTTATAGACTCGTTTTATGCCGTTACAGTTTTCTTTCACGATTCTGGATAACAAAATATACAGTAGATATTCTATCGCTTGTATTCGGTCCAGCCAAATCCAAGATTTGTCATCTAATATGCTGCACTGTCGTAGAAGTGTCGAAACAAATGTACATCCAACTAAGCTGTACCTAACACCTATATATATAAACGTGGAGCGGATGTGGCGTTAAACACAGGGATTTATCCTTGTGTATTCTGTGTATTATTATATAAGATAAGCTTCAATATCATACGAACCCTCGCTCGTAAGTCGCGAGTCCATAAATTTCTCTCACTCCCTAGTTCTCTCCTCTATCTTGTGCAGAATGTCAGTACTTAGTATTAAACCATACTGAGCCGTTTGTGTTAAACCTTACGATAGTTAACTGAGCCATTGGCTCAATAGGTAAATGATGTTAATGTGATGTGCCAATTTCCTATAATGAAATCTTGATTTTTGACATAATTTCTTCCGGAACCGTCAAATCGGTCCACGTTTGCTCTAGAAGGGCCGTCGTCTACAAATGTAATTTGAAGTCCATCAAACAATTTTCTGGTTAGGCCTCATTCGAAACGATAAAGTGGGTATTATCAAGCGAATTTGTTGCCGAGAGGCGCGATAATTAATTTTATTTGAATATAAAATATGAAAGTATAATTAGACATAATGTAGGTACATTTACAACTTGTCTATGTAATATGATTGAGGTACAATCTTTTGTATTTACTGTCGAAAATTATGTTGTTTTAAATTGAATAATATCTCCGGCGTTGCATAAATTTACAGTATACTAAACGTTATATTAAATACTTAAAATAAATTTAAAAAATTTAATGTTTCTTTTCAATTGAATTTGCAGGTTGATACCTAATTTTTGAATTGATTCACAATTACTACGTACGTACAAAGTACCTTCTTGTAACTGCTACAACACTAACAATAATCTGTTACTCTCTCAATTTAAAGAGTAGCAAGTTTATATGAAAGCTCATATAAACTTGCGAGAGCCCTCAGAACAGTTATCTTGAACTAACTCTCGGACAAAAACCACTCGCCAGGATCGCCTACCTAAATCCATTGCTGTTGCAAAAGCTAGTTTTAACTGACTTCCCCTCCTCAAGTCTAGACTTTACCAAATCAGTTCTTTATAGATCAAGTAGTCAATAGATGGACGAGCGAATATCCTTTCAATATTAAACATTATTTTCCTATTGCACAATTTGATGCGTCATACCGTTCAATAATTCAGTTAAAAATAACTATCTCTCACAACAAATTATTCATGATGAATTGTAATAAACTGCTTCGTTCCTGACTTTTCCACTCACGAGAGTTGTTTATTTAAAGAACTTCATTGCTTACTACTGAGTATTTGTACAGACATAGATACATACATATGAAATTAGGTATTAACAATAAAAGGTGATCTCTTCTAGATAACCTTTGCACGGACATTGTCAAAATTCTTTTTTTACTATTAATTTTAGATGGGTCCGTATAGATCAGATCAGTTCATAAATGACGAGGTTTGGACATAAACATTTAAAAGGTAAAACCTTATTGACAACTTGAACGTTATCCTTTTGTGAAGTTGTTTACTACCATTGAACTGTTGTCGTTTAAATAAATGTTTACTATGAAACTAGACGAATAAAACATATTCGGTTCGTTCTGCGAATTAGTCCCGTGATTCAGTTTCAACACAAGCTTTTAACAATAATATACGAAGGTATTAGGAATAGGAAACCTCATTACGGTAAAATTAGTATATTTTTTTAAAATTACGGCTTATTACGTTAACAATGTGAAACTTATTCATCGACCGCGCGTTTATTCCAGAAAAATTCGTTAAGTTTGCTGTCAGCTAGTGCAGGTAAATGTTTAGTTCTGAAGCCCCTCGTTTATTGGTAAGCTTTTTTGTTCAAACTTGTTTCAAAAGGTTGTCGACGCTCCGCGTGCAGTGGCGAGGCGAGACGAGGGGCGACTCGCATTGTTTACAACTCGCATTCTTTATCTGTCATATTAGATGGGCACCACGCTCGTGCACCATAACCGCTCCTTTCCCTTCTAAGGATAGTATTAAATTAACAGTAACAGCGTTACGTACGTCACTAACGAGGTAATAGGCCTTTTAAGTGCTTTTGTTTGTATATTTTATTTTTAAACAATTGCATTTTTTGCAAATAAGATGAGAGTACAATGGAGAAGCTTACAACGGAGACGAGCTTACAATATATATACGAGGTATATTCCCCAAAATGATTCATTAAATGACCGTATTTTTTAAAGTGGACGAACACCTGTTCGTACGTATCTATGTTATTAAAATGAACGAAGAGTACTAACGGCAAAGGCGATGTTGATGAAGATGAATATCTTCTCAGCGGTGCAGAGTCCCCTGGCGCAGCCCATGTTGCAGCGGGTAGGTCGAGTCAAAGTGAATAACAGAAGGTAGCCGTCGGTGAGCGAGCGTCGTCGGTCGTGTTGCAGTCAACGTATCCTAAAGCTCGATCGGCACTACACTACATGTCGGGCGAGAGTAACGGGCGGCGCGCGGAACACGCGTACTCGCGAATGCGCCTCGTAAGGCACTGACGGCGCTGAGCTGCGAGTGGCGCGCGGAGCCGATCGGCCGCCGCGCCCGGATGCAGGCCGCACCCGAACCCAACAGGACCTCGACCTCCTCCAACCTCCCTCACATTCCACAAATACAACATGGTAATTCTTACGACTGTCTTTAGTCAAATCCACAAAATTAGCATTAGTACTTCAAGACATGAGCAAAAACTAATCAAGATCTGAAATTATTTATAAGCTTATGTATACCTCCTGGACTACTTGTTTTACACACTAGGAGATCAATTAAATTGATGAGAAAAGTAATATCGATGAGAACACAGCAAAATCGTAAAGAAGGTATATATAGAATTTTTTTTTCTGATCTGCCTCTCACGTCTACTCAGTGACAGTACCTGCAAGCCCTATCGCCCAGCACACAACTTTCAAACTCACAAAGTTTAGATGAGGCCACGCGAGCTGAACAACAACTTAAGTTATGTTTGAACAAAACCGGTTGACTCTAGGAAAATATCTAAGTTATAAAATATATATATATTTATACCGAATATATATATATTAATACCAACGTGAAGACAAAACTTCGTTCTCCTTTTTTACGAAAAAATGCGAACTGAGGAGTATAAAATTTGCCACAGTTAAAGTTTATATGGAAAGAGAGGTGCGGAAAGTTTGAAAAATGGAAAAAAATGAATTATGATGTAATTTCGACCACTAGGTCCCCACAAGTTTCAATAAAAATATTTATCTAAGTTTTGTATCACTTTAAGTAGGTACCTACATAAATTATGTTACATAGATTGAACCACGACCCAGTTCTCTCTAAACTTAGTTCTAAGAAAATATTGACTAGAGAGATGTTTAGTTTAATAAATATAAGAGGGTATTTTCAGAAAACTTTTTCATATTTATGGGTATTTTAAGAATACGGAAAATACATTTTGTGTTCTTAAAATAACCTCCTGTTCTTAAGTACCTCATGATGATGACTTGATCTGATAACTTATAATGATTATGAAAATGGTCACAAAAGTTTTTCATGGTGCTTCTGCGGTAGCATGATGTAGCATGAAGCTCCGTGGAAGGCAATGGCAAACAAACAAAAGATAAAACGGCCACCAGAAATACATGTGTGAGTGCATTATTTGCCTAGACAACGACCCTATTCGATCAAAGACAACATCAAAACACCGTCAACAAATATAACTCGTAGATTAGTATTCGTGTAGGAACATAAAACAAAAGTGATTTGTCATCAGTTTCATCTTATGTTTTCCAATAATTCTACGCCTGGAGCGTTGCGAAACATGAGATGAAACTGGAGTTTACTATTGAAAATTTAATTTCAAAACTGTATCGAAAATGTATGGGTAATCTGAAGGAACTTTGTCTTCTCTAAATCATAAATTTATAATTAGGTATAAACCAGCAAAAAGTAATAAATTAAAAATAAAAAAAACCTGACTGCGTCAATATCATATATAAAACATATAAATTATAAATGTATTTTTCGATGTATTCTGAAAACATTCTTTATAAGATTACTTTTTGGCTCCGAAAATCCGTAATTTTGTTTTTTTTATTCGTTACATACGTTACATACCAGCGTCACTCTCGCGACTAAGACCAAACTATTGACACCACTCACATAAAAATACGACAAGCCGTTCAGGCTCTAGGGCATGCCAAAGAAATATATATACATACACACGAAAAACATAACCATGATTCTTTCGCAGTAAGGGAAAAAACATTCAAAAACTTTACATAAAGTTTAGAAACTTGTCATTGTGTACGTCGAACAGCATGCGGTCTGTTTGAGTAAACTTAATAAATTCCGATAAAAAACCAGAAAGTCCTTTGTTTTTAATAATTCGGAATTTCTTTAAACTTGGTGTATTTTTCAACACTATTTTAGGTACTTTTTTACTTATAATATATAATTTATCATAAAGCATTCCAAACCAACAATATTACTGTCAGTTTTTAATTACGTGCATGATTGTTCATTCAAAATCATATCATTGGTGTGCTCTTTATACTGGGTGCTCATGACGGTCATGTTCAATTTCGTTCATTGATTGGTTTCAATAGGTAATCGTTTGCGATGGCGGTCAGTTAATCGGTCAGAGAGGGCATGTCACAGGCACACAAGCCTCTATGAGTCTGTGAAGTGCCGTCAATTACCAGCTCTTAAGATAGCAATGAAGGACAATTAGGCGCCGTTGACGAGCGGGCCAGAGCACCAACGACCGCTTCCTTTCGATGCCGATATGAGCATATGAATTGTTCATTATTGCTAACTAGGTAAGTAAGGTGGATTTTGAAAGGGCGGACTTCTGTATTCTTCACTCGACGTTTCTTACAATATGATATAAGTTATGCAATCATGAGTGATGTTGAGTTGTTTCTGATTCGATGTGGTGACATAGTTGATGAGGTGACGTTGCAGAGGAAACACACCTAGTGTTGATTCGTTGCTCAACTTTATCAACCTATCGCCATAAGGAAACAATTTGTCGAGTTCGTTATATTATGGTTTATTCTGCCTGACTATACCGAATCACTCCATTGCAAGATGGACCACTTAAACGGTCGCACGAAATTTTCTACTGCTCTGAGTGTTGTGGATCCAAATCCCAAATGGGACAACACTTTGTATTAAACACAAATCTATGTCCATGTATCTGTTCAAATTAATAATATTGTAAATAAAAAATTGTGGAATTAGTCTGGCACTATAGAAAAATATTAAAAATACGTTGAAATTATGGACACTGTTGATTGACTGCTTGGGTGGTCTATCGGTTATCGCATTAAAAGCCGATCAAGAGCTCTCGGGTATGATTCCCGGGTCGAGATAAAAGTGTTGTAGGCATAGAAATATATTATATTTCTTGTTGGGTTTTCTTTACAAGATTTTCTTAATAACAGCCTAGAGAGTGGAATTTGGCGGTGTTTCACGACCGTGGCTCGCAGAGCACGTTAAGCCCCAAGGCCCCTGTCGTCATAAACATGGCAATCGTTATAGAGAAGTCGGCGCCCTTAAATATACCGACAACTAGTTCAGTCTTCGAATTCAGTTCTCCCTCAGAGTTGCGAAGGTTCGATGCTAATCTTTCCGTGGACAAACCGACCAAATAATTTTGGGTTTAGTAAAAACTAGGTACAAGACAACTGACTGATGAAAATATATTTTTTAAACAATTTTCAATTCTGATCCAGCTTTTTGGACTTCGTACGTCTTCAACTTTTTTCATTTTCATCAACGTTCACTTAGCTTTTAGCGGAAAAATTAATTTGCATCTTAAAATGGTGTCATTCCTAGCCGATGATGGCACATGGTAGTCAGTCTCAACAGAGCCCAGCCCACTACGCAGAAGATTAGTGCACAAGTATATGCACAAACACAGGTGCACTCTCTTTTCGTCTGTTCTCTCTCTCTCATAATCCAATGGCCGGTAAACCGACACGACCGAGGAGAGATCAGGCGCAGGACCGACAGTTTTACGTGCTCTCCGAGGCACGGGGTTCAAACCCATCTTCCAAACTCCGAGCTGTTATTAAGTATTTCTATAATCAGAAAAACACAATAACACTTCTGGCCCAACCCGGGGATTCGAACCCGAGACCTCTCGATCGGCTCGATCGACTAATGAGGCAGTCAATTCCTAGTGCAAAACTGATTGTTTGATATTTTCTGATTATAGTGTAGCTGCTCGGAAGGTGACAGTGAAATACAATGTTCCTCTATTTTTGTTGAAGTAGTACACCGTTTAATACGCAATAAAATACACGTGCACACGAGTGCACACGAGCACGTAAAGCTGTCGGTCCTGCGCCTGATCTCTCCCCGGTCATGTTGTCGGTTAACCGTCCCATCGGAAAATGACAGAGGGACCAGAGTGTGCACCTGTGTTTGCGCACACACTTGTGCACTGTAATATCTCCTGCGTAGTTGGTTTGTATCCGTTGAGACTGGCCGCCGTGGCCGTTTTTAGCTAGGAGAATATCAATCAGAAAAACTCAATCACATTTCTCGCCCGATCCAGGATTCAAATTGAGATAAACTATCAACAAACCTTGATGAAAATAATGTGTGGCGATTATATAGTAATTTGATTAGTAGTGATTTTTATCAGTATCTCGACAATGGTTTGTCATGCTCACTAAAATGTCATTGCTTGCGGTGTCGTCGTGGGTCGGGTCGTTTCTTTCCCTCTAATATGGCGAGGGAGATGATGGCTGGTCCATCATCTGATGGCGGGAGATGATGGCTGGTCATACTCGTGAACGGGTGCTGCTTGGGGTGACTGGTCGGCCTAGTCCGCTGACTAAGTTAAACGTATAAATCATAGTATTGGCGATGCTTTAGCTAATACTATGATTTCTATGTTTAATTTCAAACCTGAATTCACTAAGTGATTTTTTTAAGTACGTTAGTTTTAGAGCATTTTAATAAAATGAACCTTTCATGGAATCTATTGTACTCGATTATCTGACTTTTAAAAAATAAGGCTATGAGCTTCTTTGGCAGTATTCTTCTTATAAGACTCTACGCATTTTGGGAACTGGAAGTTATGGATCGACACAAACAGACAGGATTTAGGTGTTTTCACCTGATTCACCTTGACAATACAGTACATCTGTGGCATCTGTTTGTGTCGATCTATATTTTTTTATCTCTAGCTTCAATTTAACGTTCATAAATGTCGCTTAGTGTCTTAATTGAATAAATGATTTTGAATTTGTATTTGGATTTGAACCCGAGACCTCTTGACCGCTCATTCGCATACGTCAACCGCTAGACCGACGAGGCAGTTGACATCGTACCTCTTACAATATCCAATTAATTACTAGATTCTTTAAATACATACGAAGCGAAGACAATCGTTAAAGTACGATTGAAGGAGATGGCATCATATTTTATGATCAAAGTGTAAGTATTTAGTATCATCGATAGTTGTACTTTTTATAGTTAACTGCTTCTTTTCCTATATAAGAATAACATTCTGTCTGCTCAATTATTTCAAGTGTATTTTTAACGTTCAAAATTTTCTTCGCTCACCTATTTACACAGAAGTGCATTCATTGAGCTCAAAGGGTCGGCGCCTAGATCTGACTATAAACTATATTGCCCTGTTTTTAACCGGCTTCAAAAAGCAGGAGTTCCACTGTATGTATTTTTCGGGTACCTCAAAAGGAAAAAACGAAACCCTTATAGGATCACTTTGTTGTCCGTCTCTCTGACAAGTCATTTTTTCTCAGGCATGGAGGTATCAAGCTCAAAATTCATATCAAGTACTCAAGTCTACTGCCCCTTGAAGCTGTGAAAAAATCAAACTTCTGAGCCAACATAATCAAAAGATACAGCCGTTTATGCTGTATCGACACTCGTGAGGGAATCAAAATCTACAAGGTACTGAACTCCCGTGGACTCAGAATCTTAAAATTTGGTACGAAGTAATGTCTTATAGCACAGATAAAGGAAACATTGCGAAAAGCATAAATTTTTAGTTACATTATATAATATACGTACAGGTCTGTAAGGAACCTTCGCTGCTCGAGTCTGTCTCGCACTTGAAAGTTTTTTCATCTCAATCGAGAAACTTCTGGAACTGTATAGTGATGGACGTGGTGGTGGGTGCCTATTGGGGAACAACGCAGGTTATAAAATCTTGATAACGGCCGAATTGAGACCACCATGCTGATGAATCATACATAAACTGTATTACTTAAAGCCATTTATATACATTTTACCAGATTAGGCATATCACTATATTATTGGCTACATGTTTCACTTGAATCTACATACAACGTCCAGTGTATGTGGTTATAATAACGGGGTGGCTGACCTCTCCGGGCCTATTTAATACGTATGTAAACAATCTCATCATGGAGCTGAGCGGCACTCCGGTGGGGCTTAAATAGAAAGGTAGATATGTCAACAATATTGCTTGCTTGCTTGCTATGCAGATGATATGGTGCATCTTAGTAGCACGATAACATGTCTCTGACGTCTAATTTTGATTTGTGAAAAGTTTGCAAGGGACCATAATTTAACATACAATGTCAAAAAGACTGAAATTGTAATATTTAGGTCCGCGAAGGGGCCTGACATCGTTCCCAGCCTGTTTCTTGACGGACGGCCTATTGAAGTAGTCGAAATCTTTAGGCACCTTGGCAACGTTGTAACGTCAAACCAGAAAGATGACAGCGACATTAAACGTCAACGGAGAGCCTTATATGTTGTAAGCAATATGATCTGCCGGACATATTGTAAGTCTTCCCCTGATGTTAAAATAATATTGTTTCGCTCCTTTTGTCAAACATTTTACATTTATCAACTTGGAGGACTATAATAAAAATCCATTAACAGCATTCAAGTTGCCAACAACATATTCAGGCAACTCATGGAGCTACCACGATACTGTAGCGCTTCCGTTATGTTGTTCGAGGCGCGAGTTAATTCTTTTGAGTATTATTTAGTTTGCATCCTTTTCTCTTTGTTCGTTTTATTTGTAAATTTTTTTCTCTATCTCTTAATGTCATTTAGCTATAAATCTTGTGTTCGAAACAAAGTATTATTATTAATATATATTACATTGTTATTAGCTGGGACAAAAAACCGAATTTTTACACCAGTTTGTTAAAAAATATGTGTTATTTCTATAATGTGGTATATACTTCAAAATTGTTAATTTTATAAATATCATAGCGGCAATGGATTGTTACTTAAAAATATTTCTTCGACTAATTGAATTTGACAAAGGAATGAATAAACACGACATGTAAAGATGCCGAATGTCGCAGCGTGCCTTCCAGTATTTGCCTGTTAACGAGTTTATATTGATTCTGACCTACTTTTTTATTTGATATTGTGAGAGCAATTGAGGACTGCCACATGGACACAATAGATATAGGTATCAGATGTACGTATCTCTGGATAATTTCAAGCACACATTTAAACGGAGCAAAGAAAATATAAAAATATAGGACATAACCATTTGTAGGTTGAATTTAGAATATAAACTTTAACTTACCCAGATTTTAATTTTAAATACTTCGAAAACAAATCACATTTTTTAAATAAATATGCAGAAACATACACTATTGGCGGTTGGTAGGCGTGACTGAGGGTATTAAGACAACATTGAAGATACGCTAGGCTACCATTAAGAGCTTCGCTTGGTGCTCATCGCTGAGTAACAAGACCGAGTTGAGTTGCTCTCTTTGGTCGTAGCGGGATGATATGTAAATTGTAAGAAGTTTTCAAATTGAACCAGAACTTGCTGAAACTTGCGCGTGCAACCAAACTCTTCAGCTTTATAATAGTGGTTATAAATCAGTCTAGGCTAGTGTGTTTAGTGAGAAAGAGCCATAATTTCTACAAATTGAAACGGTTTATCTGTCAAACAAATAATCTTTTTTTATTAGGGTTCCGTACCTCGAAAGGAAAAAACGGAACCGTCAGTCAAGACCCTTTTTCTTGGGAACGCGTGGAGGTATCAAACTGAAATTTATATCACATACAGGTCTGGGGCTGGGAAAAAATCAAACGTCAAAGCAATCAAAAGATACAGCCGTTTATGCTGCAAATTTTCAACACTCGCAAGTAAATCAAAACGGACAGGGTACTTCCCGTGAACTCAGAATCCTGAAATTTGGTACGAAGCAACATCATATAGCATAGATAAAAGAAAAATTACGAAGTGTAAAATTTTGGTTATATCATATAATAAAAATATTTCTCATAATTTTAAACTTACTACCCCTTTCCTCATGAACGCGTAGAGGTATTAAATTGCAATTCATATAAATGACTCAGGTCTATAACACCTTTAAGCTGTAACATAATCAAACTTCTATGTCGACGCAATCAAAAGAAGCAGCAATGTAAGCTGCATATTTTGAAACTTGCAACTACTCCCGAGAGAATCAAAACCTAAAGGATACTTCCAATCGACCTAGAATCTTATGCATGAAGCGACGTTTTATAGCACACGTAAAGGAAAACTTAACAAAACTTTAAATTTTTAGTTACATCACAATATTTTTTAATTAATATTTATACCCTTACCCTTATAACTTATTACCCTATTTCATAAACGGATAGAGGTATCAAGTTGTAATTCATATCAAATACTTAGGTTTAATGGCCATCAAGCTGTGCAAAAAACATAACTTTTACTTATATACACCTATTCCATATACAACCGTTATATACAACCCACAGGTTTATACGGACCCTCGGTGCGCGCACTGACACGCTCTTGGCCGGTTTTATCTGTGGTCATTTATAGAGCATCGTCATTTTATAAATATATAAAAGTATAAAGATTCCCGAATCGTATCACAGATGTCGTATGTACCAATTTAAATATGAATATTTTCACAACGTTACAACGACACCCTGTATTGCTTAATTCTATAATTTGGTCACGATGAAACATTTGACCACAAAATACCCACGTGATCGTGACAGTAAGTAAAAAAAAATAAAAAAATAGTAATTGACCCTACTGTACTGTGGAAATTTAGTAAACGACACTTTATTGTATTTCAGGAACCTCCCGTTTATGAAATGAAGCACAACATACACAATAAGACATTTATTAGATATTACATTACAATTCAGGTATCTGTAAAGCGTTTGAGTATGAGGGCGCGACACTCCCCTCATGCACACTTACACTTTACTGTTTGGATTTTATTCTCATGTACACTTAGAAATATAAGGCAACGACAACACGCCAGTGTTCCTAGTCAAAGTGTGAGGTAGTCGAACAAATATATCGCTCGGCCTATCAAATCTAAGACTCGCTCATATAAACGACGTGCACACACAAGACTGCAGCCGACCAATAGTTTGTAGCGATCGTCGACTTACGAACGAACAGCCTATACTTATATGTTTACATAAACTACATGCGAATTATATGGAAAATACAATAATAAATTTCGCATAACTGTGATGGGAGTTGCGGTGTGTTCGATGATATCGTGTTACAACATAATACCTACGCATGCACCTGAGAAACACTTAACATACGACTTAAAGTGACGTCAGTCGGTGACTTTGTTCAGCGGTAACGCTCAAAAAATAAATAGCTTTTATATTTATTATATTTTCTGTTTATAATAATATTTGGGTTATTTTATATCCTAAACAGGTATAAGAAGACTAACGCGACTAGTACTAGAGAGACAATGAATATATCAACACTACAGATCATGCAATGACACATCACAAGGTACAATAGGGAGAGAGCGTGTACGCGCACGCGCACGCGCACGCGCACGCACGCGAACGCGCACTCGCACACACACACACACACACACACGGGACAACATTACTTACAGCCTAAATAAATCAGTCGAAAAGAATAATACCATTACTATCTATTATAGAGTCATGGAAAAAACATACAACAAATGACTTCGAAATATTTGTACTCGGTTGGAACTTAAAACTAACGAACGAAATAAAATCAGTCTCAACATAAAGTCTCGAATCGGTGGCTGCGGCAGAGATCTGTGAATGAGTATCGTACGTTACGGGCGCTGTCACATTGAACGTATACAACACAATAAGTACTTGCTAAGAGTGTATAAATATAATAAGTACTAACTATAGAATCTTGTATATAGTACCTGCTCTATTTAGTGAACGAGCGAGTTGCCCGGACAACGGAGCCCTGCTAAACGTTATGGTTAACTCAGCGGACACTCCGCAGGCACTTCACTACTGGCTGATCGCCGTTCTGGTCGGCTGAGTATATGCGCCACTGGAGTCGCCCGCCAAGTGTGATCTCACCGGGTTCATTAAATAGGGCACGAATAACGAATAAATTCATACAACTAAAACACATTTGGTTAAGCTCTAGGGTTACAGACTATCACTTACGCGCGAGATCTTTTCGTGGAATCTTTATCTAAGCGTCAGGTACAGGTGAACTTCCGTGAATCGCTTCAAGTGTTATCTTAAAATGCAACTAAACATCTCAAACACGAGATTCTCACCAAAACACCTAATCATCCGGGACGGCGTAGCCGCGCGCGCTGTTTTTAGTAGAAATTATAATAAGAAGGTCACGAAAAGATCTCGACGAACGCTCCACATCGGCCTCGTTCCACTGCGTTCCTAGGCTTTGTAGGAGGGGTGCGGGTGGGCGCGCAGCCACAGCGCCAGCGCCAGCGGCAGTGCCAGCGCGTGCGCCACCAGCAGCGCCGCGCCCAGCGCCAGCG
>PKRV01000512.1:3480358-3570336 GCA_003709505.1 Hyphantria cunea | reverse complement strand
GTTTAACCTTGTATACGTGTAAGTATGCCATAGTTAGGAATTTAGGAAATTATATTTACAAATTAGTATAGATTTATATGTATTTCGGTACGGCTGCAGTATTTGAGTTTCTTGATTTGTTGATTGTTCTATACTTGTAAGCTACTTTTCAGAAATAAATCTTATTATTATTATTATTATTATTATTATTATTATTATTATTATTATTATATCTAGACTGCGAACGATAATTTGTAGACGACGCAAAATGTTGTCCCAATTGGCTATCGAATCCACAAAACCCAGTACAGTACGAAGCAACGAGGGGATCACTTAACTCACTACGCCAGGGAAGGCAAAACTTGACGTATTGACGTGCCATTTTTATAAAGAAAAGTTTAATCAGGTCATAAATGTGCCATCAAATAATTTTGTTTTTCAGATTACGGGCAAAATAATAATAATAAAACTGAAATTTAAACTAAAATATAGTAATTTTAATTAAAGTTAAATTAGTGTTACTTCTGTTTTGCCAATTTGATTACAAATTATTTAGGGTTATAACATGTTAAAATACGTTTGGCATAATGCATGCTGAGCTGGTTTTAAACTGTTCCTTACCAATTTTTTAATTTTATCTCTGAAAATAATGACTCACAAGCATAGGTGGATGAAAACATAGTTGAAATAACATAAGGTAGCTTGTTCAAACAATTAAATGAGTCTGGTAACGCATTACATGTTTCCAATCATCATCAGCCTATCGCGGACCACTGCTAGACATAGGCCTCTCCGATTGCACGCCACTTAGTTCGATCCTCGGCTTCTCGCATCGAGCTCCTGCCAGCCGCCTTGCGAAAATCATCACTCCAACTGGCCTGTACGCGT
This sequence comes from Hyphantria cunea, assembly GCA_003709505.1. Lineage (NCBI taxonomy): Eukaryota > Metazoa > Arthropoda > Insecta > Lepidoptera > Erebidae > Hyphantria > Hyphantria cunea. The sequence goes on along the minus strand of PKRV01000512.1, from coordinate 3,569,469 downwards.
CCTACACTACGTTTGACGAGACGCGGTCTCCACTAAAGAACTCGTTTACCCCAACGGTTATCGGTTATGTAAATAAATACTTATAATATATAGAAAACACCTAAACTCCGAAACAAATATTTGCAGATTACACAAATATTGGGTCCGACCCGGGAATCGAACCCGAAACCACAAGCGCAGCAGTCCAATACGCTACCATTACACCACTGAGGCAGTCAATGGTTGCAATGGGCGAGTGAATTAGAATTTAAAGTAAATATGCATAGTTGAAAAGATTAAAATACACGCTTACAAAAGTCGCTAAGAAACAAACATATGTGCTATTAAAAAGCGTATTAATGAATAAGTCTTATTTATTTATTTTTTCAAGTAATTAATAAGTAATGAGATATTTTGTATCCTTTAAAATTGAGAGAAACACTCTTCGAATCACTCGGGAGTATTTTGAATATTTTATTCAAAGTAATAAAATATAGCTTATGTAAACGTTGTAGCTACAAATCTTTAATATAGAAATTCTATTTAGAATCTTATTTGAAAATGTTTTCTTCGCCTGTGAACTTTCTAGTTTCAGGTTCATGGTACAAGTTTCCAAAATATTGATTATTAGTATTTTCACTTGTATTACCTGTCAATCTTTCTGCTTCAATAAAATAATTTCTAGCTCTTTCCCTGTTTCAACAAATTTTTGATTCCATATTGAACTAGATTGGAAATAAAGCAGGTGCATTTCAAATTCCATTTCCAAAAAAAAATTCCAACCAACCGAAATCAGTTTATCAAATGACATTACATCAAGGTACAAAAGAAACTTGAGTATTTCCAATGATTCTATGACATGAGAAAATCTCGCTGAAAATTCCTTGATTAAAGAAGAAGAAGAACTGAAGATTTTTTTTCTGTTTGACACAGAACACAAACAAATTCTTCAGTAACTTGGTCTTCGTCTGGTTTTTCATGTATTTCTAAACTGTTCTTTTTTTTTAAATTTGGAAATACCTGTATTTAGCCCGCACTTCGCGCCTTAATAAGTCCCGACCGTAGGGTTCACTCGTGGTCGCACGTCATATAATACCTACTTCACACTTTTTTCTCATTATGAAATTTGTGATTGATATTAGTGACGTGCCCAAAAAATATTATGTGTGTGTGTGCCATTGATTCACCATCCTCGTCATCCGTGAAACAATATAACATTCCAGTACCCAATGTAGCAATTTTTAATCTCACTCTACTGTTTAACTGCCTCGTTGGTCTAGCGGTTGCCGTACGCGACTGCTGATCATGAGGTCTCGGGTTCGATTCTTAACTCTGACCAAATATTTATATGATCTGCAAATATGTGTTTCGGAGTTTGGGTGTTTTCTATGTATAATACGTATGTCTTTTTTTAAAAAAGTATATATTTATTTATATCAGTTGTCTGGTACCCATGGTACAAGCTTTGCTTAATTTGGGACTAGATGGCGTTGTGTGTGATAAATGTCCGAAAATATTTATTTATTTATTTTTATTAAAATAATAACCTTTTTATGTTAATATAATAATTAATTAATATAATAATTTTCATAACTTACAAAAAAAGTACCACTTAGAAATGCCTCAACTACTGTTAAAAATGTATTTACTATGTACATTTTTTAACAATAGTTGCTATATACTATACTACCTTTTGACCGCGGTTTCGTTTGCACAAAAGTAGATATTTTCATCCCCTATTTAACCCTTAGGGGTGGCATTCCCAAAGTTCCTTTCTTAGTGCTCACTTACGTTATATAAAGAACCTATATGCAAAATTTCAGGATTCTAGGTTCAGCGGTTTGGGCTGTGCTTTGGGGTTTGGGTATCTTAGTCACCTTACTCTTTTATATGTATTGATAGCGTGTGTAGACTTTGGAGCCACTTATATAGCCAGCCAGAATTAAAAGCGTTTTGCCTTCTAGGATACTCAATAATAAAATATATAGTACCACCAAAAAATCTTACCGTTAATCTCTAAGGTCCTACGAAACCGCATGTCTATATCAACATAACTTTGGTCCTAATCAAAGAAGTCCTTATAATTTTATAATTATAAACTATTGATGGCATTATTATCTGTTTATCTTAATTACTAAGATAAATATAATTAAAGCACATTAGGTAAACAGAAGAAAATATATGAAAACAATAATTAATTGGTAGTATAGCGAATGAAATATAAGCCAGTCAAATTATTTAAGCACTAAAAGTATTTGGTTAAAACACATGAGAAAAACAAATATGATTTATCATTTCTAAAGTGATTAAATAAATACTTGAAAGCCATTTTAAAGTAAAATAAAATAGTGGTATTTAAAATGAAAGTAAATAAAATTAGGAAAGTACATCGTCAACGTCTAATGAATATCTTAATCGCCTGCAAGAAACCCACAAGTATTTTAATCCGAAAACTCCAAACTCTATATCTTTGTAATAAATATACCTTACTACTACTTAATTAAGGCTGCTTACATCTACATTGCTAATGAAATTTAAAAACATTCAGTAGGAACTTCATTCTTCCCCTTAACATAAAACAAAACAAAAACCGGTAACTTATATCTTTAAATATACATATTCTCTGTAGAATAAAAGTCATAGAATAAATCTAGTTTTTTTTTTCAAACATTCATGTCAAATACTCAGGTACTGGTATTGGTACTGTTCCTTGCAGCTGTAAAAAGCTGTGGGCTGTTCTAAGCCAACGCGATCAAAAAGCCATTTATGCTGTAAATTTTCGACACTCGCAAGGAAATCAAAACCTACACAGGGTACCTCCCGTGAACTCAGAATCTTATTATAGCACAGCTAAAGTAAAATTGCGAAAACCATAAATTTTTTTGTTATATTATATAATATACCCTCGGTGCGCAAGTCCGACTCGCACTCGGCCGGTTTTTTTAAACATTTGTTCTACTTCCTGTGTCCCTTTTTGTTTTAATTTAAAAATGGAAACGATTGATTGATCTATGTTCGATGTTCTTTGCGCTCAGAATTCATTCTTAATACGGGCGTATCTTTAAAAACTAGGAAAAAAATTAAAGAACTTTGTACCTAAAGTTATGTTTATTTAACACATTGAATAATAAATTTAGTGTTTAACTGATAAACACATCAAAAATATAATTTCTTAGGCAATCAACTAATAGACTTTTAATATGTTTGAACGTGTTAAAGTAATTTAGAGCGAGTCGTTGTCCCGTAATCACGTGAAGGACGGACAAACATTCCACGGCAATAGAAAAAAGGGCCTTCGCTCGAGAATAGATTTTTTATCTGTATTTCAATAGCGTAAATTCCTTATATTTTTTACGTGTTTTAGTTTATAATTATAAAGGTTGAAATGTTTAAAAAGCTGGTGAGGGCAAAGACAAATAAAACAATATAAACTTATCATTCCATTACCATTTATTAGTTATTTTCTACAGATTATAAAGAATATACTTAGTTTTTTTTTCCTATTAACTCGTGAGTAAGCAATGGGGCACTGTAACAAATGAAATAGGTAAAAAAGAAAGGATTTAATTCAATCAAAGATTACCTATTCATAATCCTGGAATATCATATTCTTTGTATTTTTTATATTCAACAGATTATGAAATACTACTTGATTTAATTCATACATACTGTGAGAAAATAAGATATTTCTTGCACAATTCCTAGTAACGCCACCATGTGAATACACTAAACAATATGATGAAAGAGAGACGTTTCTCAAAGAAACTCATTGAAGACGCTTAACACATACACCAGTAGACACAGACCTCCCTCGCCCCCTCGCATCGTATTGAAGCTTACACGATGAGGGTAGATTACGTATTATCGTAGGTCCTTTATAAATGGGCAAACCGTTCACATGCATCCATTGAGGTCCCTTCACACGGTCAAAGGCGACAAAAAATAATACAAAAACCGTTACGCTCCCGAAAAAATGTTCCCATAACTTGTGAATGTCTGTCATTGAGAAGTCTGTATAAATTGGTACGAGTGAGTCGGGCTCCGTTTTAAATTGGGACATAACTGTTCATATCAATTTAATATTTATTAAGCTATTAATGGCTGGTATCGACATGATATATACAAGTTGGAATATCTACTTATGTAAGATTAACATTGATCGTTAACAAAAAGTATAAACATGCTTCTTTCTATCAACAAGCTTTCTTTATTCTAGTTGGTTATTAGAACTTAAACACCATTTGTAACTTTAGTTTTGACGATACATACGATTCAAAAATTCTTATTGTACTGCTATTCAATAACTATTGCGATTGATCGATATACATTGATTGTCATGGAAACAAAGCGATGTGTACAGTAGAATTCATCAAAAATAACTAACTCAGTAGATTCAGGTCAAGAGTATTGCCCGCAATACAACCAACTTACTGCATCTATTTCGATTTACCAGATTAACTAGCTTTTATTTATTTATTTCAAACTAGTTTATGCCCGCGGCTCCGCCCGCGTACATGTCGGTTATCGCGGAAAATGGTAGCCTATGTGTTATTCTAATGTATCAGCTATATTACTGTAAAGTTTCATCCAAATCCATCTATACATACAAACTTTCGCGTTTATAATATTAGTAGGATCAGCAATACAATTGAGGCGCTCATAGCCCAGTTGCACTCGGTGATTAGAAACAATCATCGAGGGTAAGCAATGATGGCGCGGTCAGTACCTGGATGGGTGACCGCTGGTGGCATGTTACCATGAGCGTCTCCGTGATTTCGGAGGTCACGTTAAGCAGTCGGTCCCGGTTATCATACGATAACAGTCGTGAAGCTTAGTTGGAGGCCTTCGGGCGGCTTAAAAACATCCAACGGCAAGATTTACGTAGCCACAACGTATTCTTGCTAGTCCCCAACCCGCACTTGGCCAGCGTGGGGACGTATGGCCTTAACCCTCTCCTGAGAGGAGACCCGAGCCCAGCAGTGGGACATTATGGGTTGTTGTTCAGCAATACAAACTTATAGTACATTACCAAAACACATTTGTTTACAAACAGTATTTCCGTGTCCACTTTCATTTAAGTCACTGAAGCGGTTTAGCTGTGAAAGCTTAACAGTTAGATAGAGTTACTTTTGAACTTATTGCATTAAAGTACGGATTACTTCTTATTTCATGTTTCTAACTTTCAAAATGACGACCTTCCTTACAATTATTTAGTCCTTATTTTACCAATTCCTTAGGGGGGAACTTCAAAAACCAATTCTATCATATTGTATTGCCTGTAGTAATAAAAAAACGCAACAGGCTATAGTGCAAGCCGCATTTTGTTGTCACACATGGATCACAAATGTGCGTGGGATCGAGTATTAAACGCACCATGAATGGGCCAAGACATGGGACCGCAGACCGTAATCATTCTCACGGTTTACACAAACAGATAAAAACTTAATGACGTCACCAGACAGAACTGGTAATTTGTTAGATAAGCGGTGTCAACATTCAATAACAAAATTAAGTTATTGGTAAAAAGGGCTCCATAGAGATAGTGTGGACTATGCCTTATCCCTTAGAATTTCAAATATTTCATTATTTCTTGACATTTCGGTATTTGTTTTGTATGTACTTTTGTAGTAAGTATACTTGTATCCGTCATTAGGACTATACATCCCGTGTCGGGGATCAATACATGAAACGGATACAAATAACACCTAGACTCATAACAACAATTTGTAGAGCACACAAAGCGTTGTCCCGTGTAGGATTTGAACCTAGGCTACTAAGCCAAACATGCAGAAAATTTTCAGATATTTTTTTATCTGAAAAGAACTTTGTAGTTGAGCGTCTACGTCCCATATGAACACCAACAATACAAAATAATATCAATTATAAACATAAGTAACCATGTCTAATAACAACATTATTATGTACATAGCCTAAATACCGTATAGCCGTTTCATTATGCGTATTATTTCGTTTGTCGTAGATAATTCAACGACAAACGAAATAATACGCATAATGAAACGGCTATACGGAATTACTGTGTTGTCTGATAGACAATACAGTAATTGCGAGCAGGAAAAAGTGTCAGTTATGTATATGTAACTACCATTAACCAAACGGAAAATAGAATACATATTGATTACTAATATCCACGGTAATTCCAGTTTCATGTTATAAATTATGATTCCTTTTCATTTCGACATTTATAATTGTATTTTAATTTTTTTATATAATTATAATTGTCTCTAAATATTTATATATATTGCGACATTTAAAATTGTCTGATTTTATTTGAAAATGACCGTGGCTGGACTGAGAATTCTGAAAAAACAAAGACCCTGAGTTTAATAATTCTAGCTAATTAATCCGAAACATAAATAGCTGCTTCCTAACTAGGAAGCAGCTATTTATGTTACCTAACTAGGCATAAACTACTTTAAGTGTAGAATTAAACAATTAAAATTAAAATACCATTTAATAGATTGTATTCAGTCTATTGTCTTCCTGCTAGCTTCACACTTTTCTATACAAAAGTAAGAACTTGCCATTCCCAATAGGAAAAAGACGGTTTTTATTTTTATATTATATAGAACTTTATTACTTTTCTATTTGTTATCAGACATGTTATGAAGCGAACCTATTGTCCACCTCTACCTCTCAATTAGGTATTAAAAGTCTAGCCGAAAATAAAAAAAAAATTATTCATTCTTTTTTTTATATATATATTTAAGCTGCCAAAATGACTCTGCCCTGCCTGATGGAAAGCATGAGCAGAATCCAAGAGTGGTGGTCACCATCCTCAATGCGAAAAAGAACAAATTCACTACACAAATACGTACATAGGCTTCAAATGTCAAAGCTACTAACCTATATCTACATTTATAATCAGGCTACCTAATAAAGTCACTGACAAATTCGTCAGAATACATAACAGAGCCATATAAGACACAATAGCTAATGATTTTCTCGAAAACTCAAGATATTTTTGATATGGACAATACAAGGTATGCTGTGTTATTCGCTCAAAGTGGAATACAAGAAGACTGCATAGTTCAAAAATGCATTAAGCTATCATGGCATCAGCGCGTCCTCGTCTGGTCAGCATTCTTAAGACGGGTCCGGTGTCCGCCTCAGGAATGTCTGCGACTAGCAACCCGAGACGGAAGGAGCAGCGGCGGAAGCGGTTCATAGAACCGAACTACAAAGTTCCAGAACAGCTCTGGAAACATCTATATTATAATCTAAAACGAACCTTATGTTAAAGACCTAAAATTGATTGTTGTCTTTGAAACATTCTCGAAAAGTACGGCTACGAAATAATATCTGCGTTAGCAAATAAAGGCTGTAAATATCAACACGTGTATCACTGAACTAAATCTTATGCAGTTGTCAATAGATTTCAGATTTGTATAAACAGTAGTGGTTACATAATGTATGTCTTCAAGAACATTCTGTGCCACAGCGCGCGACCGTCGCGCTCCACTATACCGTGCATCCTGCCTCATACAAGTTGTAATTTTCCCAGTATTTTACCAAAATGTTTTCGCACACTATAATATAAGACTACATAGATACACAGTTAATAAATTAAAATTTAGTAAAAGTAATACATTGTTAACAGTTCCAGTCCATTGCTATACAGCTCTTTCAAATATATTAAGTAAATGTCTTTTGTGTCGAAAGCGTAATAATTTCATTGGCCACGGTCATAGCCAACATTTACTTACTTTGGGTTTCCAAGAGTTTCTGTTTTGACTGGCAACTTCAATGGCTGTAAATTTTAAGATGGCAATTATGCGTTTAAAAAGAATTCGTTTTACTTATTTGCGTAATTTTTTTTGGACTTTTAGGACGTTTTCACTAAAAGCTCTCCATGATAGTTTGTAAAATGCAAAAAAATGAGATTTGAAGTCCTTTATTTTTTATATATGGCGTCAAAACTTGCTTTGGTCGGTTAATTAAACAATTGAGTGGGTCCCGCATACATCGTCCGTCTCAATTGAAAACAGTTATTGGAAATCAATTGACACGAGGTAAATTAACTCAACTAGTCTGACGAATGATGTCTTTCGAGATGATCATTTGTTTCATGTTAAATATATTTCTTATGACTATGCGAGTTTATTGATCTCAACACGTCCAGTGAAACTGTGTTAGTATACATTTGATTAAACATTGTTACAACAAAACACTTATTTCCTAGAATTGATCTATTCTCTATTCATCATAATAATATAGTATTTTTATAGTATGCAGAATATTTTGTTTTTTTTAATTGTTTCTTATGATAAACAAATATTATTATTCTTATTTGCAGTTAAGGTAATATTATAATACATTACTTTAGAAAGTATATCTATGAAAATTATGAAAATAAACTTTTTTTGTCATGCGTCCAAAATAAAGTTCTACATTATGTGCCAAGTTATTGTAACTAACTGTTCCACAGATTGTTCTACTTCACGATGTCTTAGCAGAAAAGGTCCTCGACCTCATGAATGTGACGATAGCGTTATTCATTCTCTGGTTTTGCTAGCCCAAGTGAAAGTGAGGTCGCGACGCTTTCTATCCGCAACGGAGCCGCAACGTGGTCGTGTTTCGTGTCGGCTTTGCCGCACTTGCGAAAGCTGCCCGCTGCCATCATCTTAGTTTCTTCCAAATAGAAAGCTGAATGAGTAATCTCTATACATAGAGGTATTTACGGATATTTTACAATTAAGTAGCAGCTAGAAACATACTAGTACTGCAACTTTAAAATGGATTCGTATTAAAATGAACATTTGTAACAATTATTCTAGTATTTAATATTATTTATGTAATATTATTATTTTAATGACTATTTTTCTCTGTGTACCCAATAGGCATGATGACCAATTTCGAAAACTGTTTTATGACGTTTGGAAGTATCTCCTATTGTCAAAAACAGTTATATTTCTATAAAAAATAAAGTTTTAGTAGGAGGATATTGCGATTTAAAGTTTAAGTTTAAAATGTACGAGAAAACGCTCGGTGGTGTCATAGCGTCTGTTTGTGTAAGACGTGACGTCACTATATGTCAACCAGTGTCAAGTATAGCTCTTATAAAACAGTAAAGTGATAGTCGATTATATCCAAACAAAGTGACTTTTACACATAAGTGACGTAACTCGCTCCGATTGGTGTTCAACTTAACATGGCGAGTTGTTGTATTTTGTAGTTTTATTTTTGTTAATTAACCATTAATCTCGCGCTAAATATGAAAATAAATAGGATTTTTATATTTATCTGCTGAAATGGGGTTCATTGAGAACCTCATTTCAGCAGATAAATACATAAATTTTAGAGGTTCTTGGTTACTCTCATCATGTCTATTGTCAAGTAAAGTCAAACCAAATTATTTCTTACATGTATTTTCTAATTAAGTAGTAGTAGTAGTAGATTCGTTACCGAAACTATCAGATGTGTATTTAATCACATCCCTTGTAATTCAAAAAATTGAATTCAATTAATCATCCACAGTAGTACTTAGTACAATACTATTAAAAAGCGAGTTCTTGTTTCAAAAGGTTTCTTCACTGGGCTGATCATATAATAAGACCTTTTTCGTTGAATATTTTTAATACAACACGACCTGCCATTTCATTTAATAACTTACTAAACCACGAAACTTCAACTGTGTCTCTTGAGAGCAGAAAAAATCCCCGACTTGGCAGTATGATTTTTTTTTAATTCCAGTTTGCTAGATGTCTGAAATAATTATGAATGAAATAGATACTACACAATCGATGTGTGAAATCGATGAGTAGCTACGCGGTAAGCATACATAAAAGACTTCATGAAAGTATAGTTATCGTGCCTCTGCCTCTGCACCGCAGTGTTCCCGCCAAGTTGGGGAAAAAAAACAACAAAGGCACAGCTGTACCATTCTTCTCTGGAAGCCATTCAGGATATTTACGACCCCTGTAAGTTCGCCACGTATGTATAAAGCTACAAGCCGAAATGCCGAATAATGCCATAATATAGGTATATTCCTAATTTTTTTTGATCCAATAACTTTTTTCAGATTCAACGTTTTAGCTATTATTTTATGTAACCTTGAAATTTAAAAAACTCCTTATATATACATATTATAAATATATCTTAAAACACCATAAAAAATTGTAACTAACAATGTAAGATCGATCTCAGAACTTTTGAACTTGATGACGGCCTTAGGAGTTTTCACCACGAATGATACTATTAGAAACAAATATATTCATTCTCCCCGCTAACTGTAAATCAAACGCAATGAGTTTATATCGTGAGTAAATCTCGTTTTTATTCGTAAATAGTAGGTACATATACCATAAATACGTATGCATAAATATAGTTTTCAGTTCTTTCTTCAGTCTAGACAAGATTTTTTTCCATCCATCGTTTTTAAAAGTTCCAAGTGTTTTTATGTTACTAAATATACGTAGTGTATTCAAAAAATATAGCGAATTTTGTGTATTTTCAAAAATTATTAATTTATTCGTGAATATCTATTGTCCCCTTTAAAGTAATCCTTTGATGCCGTCTTTATCTCGTTAATCGTGGCGTAGCGTCGTCCTTTCATGGGCCTCATCAGTTTCGGAAACAAGAAAAAGGCACAGGGGTCCATATCTGGGGAATACGGTGGCTGCGGTATCATTAGTGTGTTGTTTTTGGCCAAGAAGTCGCGTACAAATTGAGCAATTTTGGAACCAATTTTGCGGCGACCTGTCTCATGCCCAAATTATCGATTAAAATCGAACGGCACGAGCCAATCGATATGCCTAGGTCCTCGGCAATTTCTCTAACGGTGCTTTTGCCAAAAGTAGCTTCTCCGTATGCCACAGTCAACATTCGGAATGCATCCGCGCACTTAATTTGGTTTTTCACACAAAATTTGATACAAATTCTTTGTTCCATTTTTTTGAAAATTCAAAATTCGCGATACTTTTTGAACACACCTCGTATGTGTAAAAGTTACAGCTTCAGGCCTTGACATTATGATTTTGAACTGTTAGAAATCTAGAAATTCGAGAAATTAAAAAAAAATCTATAAAGCCACGACTGTTGATAAAACTTAAACGGTATTATAATGGTTAAAATAGTAATTTCGTCTTTATCTCGCTCGTATTTCCGCCGGAGAAGTAATATTGTAATTTTGTTAGTGTTCGTCTTGCTATGTTTCACAGCCTTTATACCACCAATATATATAACTTACCAAGGGCTTGGGAAATGTGCGGAGAACACCGTAGCCCATTTTTATTCCTTGAAATCTAACAGCTCAAATATCACAAGATGTAAGGTACTAGGAGCATCTGAATAGGCCAACATGTCAAGTGAGTATAATAATATCTTCAAACATCTCTCACACGGTAGCCAGAACCTAAATTAGGCAAAGCAGTACTATGGTAAATAGACTGCTTATAAATACAATTATCTTTTTGTAAATACATACATATTATAGAAAAATTACACCCAAACACAGAACAAATGATCGTTTCATTACACAAAGATTTGTTCTGAATTGAAATTGAACTCCTGACCTCTGGCTTAGCAGTCAAAATCACTAACTTCTAGACCAACAGCCCGTTATATCACAATGATAGAATATATTAGTCTATATTGTAATCAATCTAAGATATAATTTAATTCTGTATTAATATAGTGAAGTTTTTGAACTCCTTTCAAGGAAGGTTCTCATAAATTAGTATTTGTAGCCTCGGGAATGTTTCCGACTACCATAAATTCCCTAGTATTCTTCCTCATAATATACTTTTAGGAAAAATATATTGAACGTTTCACATTTGAAAAACACAAAAATGAAAAGATCAATGAACAAATTTCCGTTATAGTTTTTTTTAATATAACTAAAAAAAAGAATTTGCAATTTCAATAATGAAAATCTACCAAATATGAGTTACACGTTTTACTGGCGTCATACCATAGATAAAGTGACTAGTTTCACTCGGATCAACTTTTCCAAATATATTTTTCAATCGCTAACATGTCTATGTGACTTTCTTCAATCTGGCTTTAACAAATGCTACAGAAAAACTTAGTTACTTTGCAGACAGTTACTGATCAAGGCTTTTATTCTGAATCAAATATTATTTAACAGTGAATCAAAATAGGCTATCACACACTTATCTGCTAAACATTTCCATATTCTTTTTTTATGGCTTGAAGAAATAAATCACAAATTTTCTCATTTATGTCATAGAACATACAGCATATCTCTTTTGATGTACATTAACACAAATTGTACTAAATATTTTAAAGACTTTTTTAATTTACCAAACTAAAATTTAAACACGAACCGTGTAGAGTATTTGATATATATATCCACTACAAGCAGTGTTGTGTAAATATTCTCTTTCCAAGGAACATATGGATAATCTCAGTACAATGCACTTGTGTCATATTATGTACAGTGTGAAGGTATTCTTCTTTGAAACCTGAACAATGGACATTGTGCAGAACGCGACTTGATATGGGATATTGCGTACATGTACGCTGCGTATATGTTGTGTTACTCTTGTTCTAAAATACAATGCGATGACTCTCATTGTGAGCTCATTATGATTTTATTTTTACAAATATAATTTTAGAATTTCGTTGCGTTCATAATTTAGAAATTCAGGCACAAACATACGCTCTTTAGCATGTATTAATACAGGACTAATTGCGATTTCCATCTAGCTAGTTATTCGAAATTGAACGTGTGAATATAATAAGACGTATTGCGATTCAAAATTTACATTAACAAAACTTTTTGTTCTCAAATATCTTTCCTACACGAGTAAAACATATATTTTGACTCTGGTCATTGTTCGAAAACATGAATCGATTTCATGTAGTTATTTTCACCTGTGTCACTTCTTATCCTACGAGACGTTTGGTAAACATGTTTTATGAGCTCACGACATCACAGCTAATATATTTACGGGTTCATAAACATAGTTAAACTAGTTTACTGTTAGCATTAATTTTAACGTTCCTAACTTTTAGATCACGAAGCGCTATGAACACGAATGCTGTATGAAAAAACATAATAAGTAACAATAGAAAACTCTATATACGCTTATATTGGTATATAAAGTCACGCGCTGTTGAAAGTAATGATTTGATTTATATAAGATGTGTAAATATTTAGTAATTATATCTGCAATACGAGGTGCAATTAAATATCTATTAATTGCTCCGCAACTTGAATAAACTGAGTAACTTGAAGATAACCTTATGTGTTCAGATATCTCACACAAGGAGACTTCAACCGTGGAAAGAGACGTGACCGTTTTTACATTGTCTTATAATCTAATGTGTGCTGGGTTACATTAATACTCAAGACAGCAAGATTGTCTTTTTATGTTTTAAATACATTGCTGTTTTACACTGATCTTGAGTTAACACTGGCCGTGTACAAGGAGCATGAGATATACCTATTTCAAGTCAGTAACGAGGTCATGTCTGGTAATAAAGTGATGACGTCATCTGTTCAAATTTGGCAATGCCAGGCAGTCGACCTCCAACGTGAAGTAATGTTTGAGCGGCGTCGTAGTTTAAATGCGCAGCAGAATTTTTATTTAGATGTACACGTACAGTTTGTATCAACAACAATACGCCCCGGAGAAGCTGATGTTCTTTGCTTTCTTTTCATAGTCACAAACATTGTTAGGTTTTATGTTGAAAATTTCTTGTAACACCGAGGAATTTTTAACGTCCGATATTTGGAGTTATCTGGTTAATTTCCGAGTCCATTATACACACAAACAAACAAACAAACAACAACCCATAATGTCCCACTGCTGGGCTCGGGTCTCCTCTCAGGAGAGGGTTAAGGCCATACGTCCCCACGCTGGCCAAGTGCGGGTTGGGGACTGGCAAGAATACGTTGTGGCTACGTAAATCTTGCCGTTGGATGTTTTTAAGCCGCCCGAAGGCCTCCAACTAAGCTTCACGACTGTTATCGTATGATAACAACCGGGACCGACTGCTTAACGTGACCTCCGAATCACCGAGACGCTCATGGTAACATGCCACCAGCGGTCACCCATCCAGGTACTGACCGCGCCATCGTTGCTTACCCTCGATGATTGTTTCTAATCACCGAGTGCAACTGGGCTATGAGCGCCTCTTATACACACACAAAATCATTATCAGCCTAGCGCAGTCCACAGCTGGACATTGACTCGGTCTCGGGTTTTGAGTTTTTCGCATCCAGCTCCTGCCAACCATCTGGCGAAAATCATAACTCCACCTGGCGTTTGAATAAACACACGCACATATGAAAATAATGGTTTAAGTACCTAGTCCACCAAGTTTTGTTCCAGATTGTTCTGAACACAATTTCAATTTACCTCTAATTTGTTAAAAATCTAGGTGTTTATTTATAGGTTACATAGTTTTATAGTATGACAGTACGTGGGAGAGCCACGCTTCGGCATGAATGGGCCAGCTCGCCCGGAGTGATACCACGGCCTTACAGAAAACCGGTTATAACAGCGCTTACGCTGTGTTTCATCGAGTGAGTGAGGATACCGGAGGCCCATACCCCAATCCAACGCCCCCTATCCCCCTCACCATCCCCCTTCTCCCCAGGCCGCCATAGTGTGGGTCACCATGCTGCATCGTTCTTTTTCGCATTGAGGATAGTGACCACCACTCTTGGATTCTGTTCATGCTTTCCATCAGGCAGAGCAGAGTCATTTTGGCAGCATAAATATAAAAAAAAAAGTACATACATTCATCTCAATTAAGTGCCTTATCTCTTTATACCTATTACTTGAAAACTGCATATTATCCTCATTTCATCTATTATTTTTGTATGAGTTCTCTCTTTAAAGACCACCCATTGTATATATCTACTTTGTGTGCACATATTTAAATAATGTTTCCATACAAAGATTAATACTATTGACACAATAATTAACTAAATATATTTCGAGTTTCTACGTCATCTTGTTTTGAACCCCACAGTTCGCTTCTGCGTAGTCTCGTCATTTAATTTTTTGTATACTTTTTATTGATTTAAGTTTTTTTTTCAATTTTTACAGCGGCCGCTTCTTGAAACAGTAATAAATATTGTTTAACAAAGTTCGTGGATATTAACAAGTCTAAAAATTTTATGTTCTTTCAAAATCTTGTGACTTAAAACTTTCAACTTGAATAGCACATCTTTTTTTCAATTTTTAAAAAAATATTAATGTTCCTAGGTAAGTGAGAATTTTGAATTAGAATTTATACGCATATTTTGTAGCTCATTTTACAAAAATTATGCGAACGGAGTATGAAATTTAGCACAGTTGAAGTTCATATGGAGGAGGAGAGCAGTTGATCAAAAGAAACTATTAATTAATTAAGTAAAGTATTATTAATAACCAATGAGTGATTGATAACATAAATGTCTAATACAGGTGTTCGATTTACAAACATCCTGGGCGTCGGAGGAGCGTGCTATTTCCAACACATGAGGATTACTAATTACAGATCTAATTCTGGAAGTCTGTGTTGTCTGGTGCAATATATGGTACAGGATGTCTGCTCTATATTTCAAATGATGATGAAATTCAGTACTTATCTACTGAAAACGATGATTTTCGCATGGACACAATGACTATTACGCCAAAGGGACGTTTCATGGAAAACTATTGTTACGGTGAATAAACGAAAAGGTCATTGAAAATAATTAAGAACAAAAAAACGTAACAATGAAATGCAACACAATGGATGTTTAACATGTCGTAGGTATAATTGTAGTTTTTTTGTGAATCGATTGTCAGAATTGAATGGAACTGCTCACATTCATCGTATTTCTTTTGAAAAGGTTTCAGTAGTGTATAAAAAAAACATCATCATTAACATCTTTTAATAATCTTATGCTTAGGCTTATGTAAAATACTGCTTTACATAGTATCCTACTAAAGGGAGATTTGGCCTATTATGTAGAAGTATCTGGATGACCTAGATTTGCTCCGTATCTTTTTGGTAAATTTTCCTAGCTATTTTGGAATCCCAGGTCGATCAATTTTTCGTCCCAGATACCCCTGCAAACTAAATTTCATGAAAATCTTTGGTGCCGTTCCTGAGATTCAGATCATAAATATACAAGAATTGATTGTTTAAAAGTATTAGATTAGGTGTAGATTCAATAATAGAAAAAAATCACTATAATTTTACATGTGTTGTTAATTAATTTAAATATAATTTTGTCAAAATATGGTAGGTTTAATATACACTTAATATTATTCTCAAGTAGAGTAGGTACTAAACGTACTCTACAAATTTTATACTTATTTAAACATATTTATTTACACAATACAAATTAGTGTCAATATAACTAATACACTTTTGGTAATATTTATACCAACATTGTTACTACTTATAGTTTGTTCTTTTATTCGTTTTTGGTCAGCATAAGAAAGGAAATTACAAAATATAACGCGTATAACAGATACGGGGGTTGATGAAGTGAGGACTAGGACAAGAAATAAAAGATTTCGTTACGGAAAAGGATTATTATTTTCTTTTAAAAAGACAACTTCCGTATTAGGAATATATAATGTGTGTTACAAACATACAGGAAACGCACGCAAAGAACACCAGATCACACAAAGTGTTGTCCCATATGGGTTTTGAACCCTCAAAAGCCACAACACCCGGGCGTATTAGAAAGCAGCATGACGATGGGTTAAACCACTAGGCCAGTGTTGTAGTCATTAATCAATAAGTGTATATTAGGTCAATAAATGTGTAAAATTATTGTGTACCTATGAATAATTTTTAATGACGCCACGCCTCCGTCTGCGGCGTCGTTTTCATGATAAACAAAAGCGAACAACATCACTGACAATAACAAAAGAAATAAGACTACTCGAACCGGCCCAATGCGGGCATTGTGGTAAGGAACTAACTACATACGTTTACTGCCTTAAGTATACTGTTCAGATACAACACACGAGCTACAAGCAAATTAGTTCGGCAAGGCACACTAAGAAACATATTTTTACGATCCCAAATCAATGATGCTTATATTCTACTTTCATTCTACTTTCGCACACTAAAAATATACTAAGTAAAATACCAAAAAGTTCAGTTAATAGTAGCCCAACAGTACACTAGATTTCAGAAGCAGTTTGTTTTATTTCTCAGTAAACTATATCTTGCCATGTCTTCTAAAGCCTCTTAAAGTAAACGTTTTAGTAGATGTTCGATTCGTCTGGATTAATTTCAATATACCTACATACTTTTCACTTAATTTGTAGTTAATTACCACTCGAAGACTTTTGTAGCAGATGTGAACGCCACAAAAGTTGCCTGCGATACGAAGAAATCGAAGTGTCATATCTTTTTAAGAAGCTAACTACGCGTCGCTTATCATATTCTCTATGCTTATAAGATTATCTCACAAAAGGAAAAAAAAAACATAAAATCTGTGCAGTAATATGACTGACTTAACATTCATGGAAAATCAGATCTTGGCATTTTTATCACTTTTTGTTTGGAAACGTAGTTCAGAATAATTTGAGTTTTCTCAGAAATGCATTTGTTTATCCAATTCAATCATGCAGGCAATGATGTAACACCTACAAATACGATGTTGAAAGTAAAATCGTCACTGAGCAGTGACGTTTGAGGTACTTATAATATTTATAAACAGCCATGTGTGACTTTAGGCACCCAATAATTAGATTAAAGATGACTCATGTCTGTCAACCACATGGCTGACAGACATGTGAGTTCATACCCACATCAAGTTTGAAGAATTACGGACCTGTATATCGGGTATATGCGTAACCATCAGAGCCAGATCCATGTACCGATCTATGCATTTAAAAGTTTTTACAAATTCTAAAATATATTACGTAATTTATCCGTGTAGTTACGGATTAAACACGGTATGTCACCACACTTATTAATCCCAAAGGTGTCGTTAGAAACGACTAAGGAGACAACCGACTCAGGACTACATCACAGCAATGAGAAAGAAAACTTGACACAAATCCTATACCAACTCGTCTGGCCAGCGTGCTAGAGTAGGGCAAAATCTCCTCAGCCCTCGAGAAGCCGGAGATCCGAAGGGGTTTTCCACACCGTCAACAAAAAAAGGCCAAAATCTCCTATCAAAGGAGAGGACTATGCACACACTGCTGAATAGTGGGCTGTTGAAGGTTGTTGATGTGATGTGATGTAAGCATTGTCAAACAGGACATAGTAAAAATAAAAAATAGGGACAGAAGACCGAAATCTGAGAATTATTATTAAAACTGCTACATCTTCAAATAGCCTTGGTCACACACACGTCCTGCGATTATAGAGGCCACAAGTTTATTATAATTGATATAAATTGATCATGACAACGAGCTGACATATGACATTAATAATTATAATTAATAATACAGTAGAAGAATTTTTTTTAGATCTAATAAATTATTCGAAATTTTTAATTATGTTAAATTTATATTAATAATATATAATAATAAATAATATAAATTTCGGTGATTCATTTTTATTTATATAAATAGATAAAGTGCATCATCAATGTTAGAATGACACTTATAGAATGAACCACGTAAGTTTTTAAATGACACTTATGACAACTGTCACAGAGATCAAGCTTTATGGAACCATGGTTTTAAATTTAACGTATAAAAAAAGGTATAATAAAAATAGGTAAGTATTAACACGGTCTAGTACATCACCAGAAAATAAAAATTTTTAGGTAAACGTATTCATTTTTAAATACATACCAAACATAATTATGTATATACAATAAATATTACAGGCTTTTCCTTGATGAACGCTATTGTGATCACAATTATGTACAACTACACAAAGGTAGCTTGAACTGGTGAAACTGTAATTTTAAAAGTTCGACAATTGTGTCGAGTTGATTAGTGATGTTGTAATTGTTAGTAACATCACTAATAAATTTAGGGTCGGTGCCCCGTATTACATTTCGGATATCATAATATACGTTGTATCGGTCAAAGAAGCGATATGATGCATACTTCATATCGCTACCTTAACCGATACAACTATAATATTCCGATAGTATACGCTTTTCTTAACCTACTAACTACCTCCGCGATAGGGAAGGGACTAGATCGTTGAGTCAGCTCTGTGCCCCAAATTCCAATGCACACCATCCGCTATATTTCTACATTGGAGAAGCAGTTTTAAGGCACTGGTAATACAAACTAAACCAGCTTATATTTTCATATCTGAGGGGCCGTTGTTTCATAGATCTGGCGACTCGCATTGTAACATAGCATTAATGTCTAGCAGATGCTTTATGACCGTAATGTTATTTGAAGAAACCATTGAATTGAAATTGAAACTAACAAAATCAAGCACATTAATAATGTGCTTGATTTTGTTGTTAAATTTAGCCTTCACGTTACTTAGGTACTTTTACTCTGGTTCTTAAAGCATCATGTTATATTTTATTTAATAAGAAGTTTAAATCATCCAACTAAGATAAATATTTAGAAGATCAGAAAAAATATACCGAGACACTAAATAAAAAAACTTTAAATTGGAGCGCGTGCATGAACCCGAGCTGGTTATAAGCGTCAAAAATAATGTGTTGCTATGCAAAATTATTTTCAGTTTAAAAAGGTACAGAGAACATTTTCTCAATCTGGGGTGATCGGCCGGCGTGTTAGTCAAAAGTAATTCATTTAATTAACAATGTTGTGGAGGCGACCTTCAAGGCTGCCTGGTCCTAAAAATGTGTTCGGATGCAGCTACATTGCTATTTTCTAAGAAATGTGGGAGACGCGTGTATCACGCACGTTTTTTTACACAAGGTTTCTATAAGTGGCCAGCACAAGCGACAGTAAATGATTTGACGCTTTTTATTTATTGTAATAGAGTATAGTGGCAAACAATGAAATAGTCAAACCGATTTAAAGGTTTGAATTATCGTTTTAATTGTCGATGGCAACGTTTTTATACCTTATCAATAACATCACGATTAAATTCGATATTCCTTTTCACGTCAGTCAATTTTATGAGACATCGAGAAGGTTAATGATTTTAATACGAAACTCAGAGCAAACGCCTTTTACTTAAATATAATTTATTTCTCGGTTTCAAGTATCAAATTTGAAAGCACTTGCTATAAATTCCTTTGCCTTCTTAGCGCCAGCCTACCTGTGCTGTAAAAAAAGTATTCTGGCTGCATGGCCGCGTCGGCGCTTTTGAGATAATTTATAAGGCTCTGCCTTTCTTGGAATTTCGAAATCTCGTCGAGATAGCGTCGTGCCCAACCCGTGGCTGCGGGAACTGGAATGTAACGGATTTGGATAGGAAAAAATGGTGTATTGTAAAAACATCCATTGTGATAAGTTTTCGTAATGTTTTCTCACCTAAAAATGAATTGGCTACGTATTGTAGTATGGTAGTTTAATTGACTACAATACATTCTAAACACACACACATACACACACATCATCAATAAGGTTTAAATATTTTTTAAACGTATGAGACAAAAATATTTACAGTAGGTATAGCTTCTATTCTACATTTCTATTCTTCTATTCTATAATAACTTGGCTGCCACAGCCTACTTATTATAGAATAGAAGAAAACAAACAAACAAACAGCCTACCATGCTGGGGATTTTGGGAAGAAAATTATTTCCCTCGGAACATGGCCCCGATAAGACATGGCGTGAATTCGGGGAGGACCTGAAATAACATGGTTCGGGTCTTTCTATCATCCGTCGAGGTGTTTTTTTAATAGAAACGCCACATTCTCCTGGCTCCTGGGTCCCAGAAGAGCTGGAGATCCAAAGGAATTTTTCACTTCGTCAACAAAAAAAGAAAGGTAACAAGCAAGTAAATCAAAGTCAAAATTTGAAAAGCGAGCCTGTTCAGTTAAGCAATCTTAAAAACGCAAAGGAACTTACAACAAATGCTGTACGCATTAGTAAACATTAGTTTTTCAAATTTCCACTAATAGCTAAGTCGACCTCAAATGATTTTATAAGACTTGAGATCTACTGAAATAGAAAATATAAATTGGAACATCGGTAAACACACTAAGTTACAATTCATCATATGGCTTTTTCAACTATTTCTTTCAGATCAGTATTGCTAGTTTATCACATCAATACATAATACTTATGTTCGCTAGCTTGGTACTTCGTGCCCGATCCCGTCCCGCGGGCAGCGGCACGGAGCGAAGAGTTCTGGGAAAAACGGACCACATACCACGCTGCGAGACGCCATTGGCGCGCTTTGGCTTGTACCCGCCTGCTCTTTCAATGACAACGTGTCTCAGAAGCGCCACAGCCGTTTCTTGAATTATTATTAAGAAATAAGTTTATTTGAATTAATTTTACTGTTTAAAAAGAAACTTCTGGATTTAATATTAAGTTATTTTTCCTTTACCTACTTAGTACGTAAACGTTGACTTCACGGCATGTTTTATACCGATGTTAATACGCTTTTTTGGACTCATTTACCGCCTAGTAGAATTTTTTTACTGTTGGAATTTTTTTGGGTTTTTAAACAAATGTAGCAGATAAATAAGGTACAATCAGCTAAAATTGGCCATTATTTCTTTAGGTTGCATACCCATGGCTGTTCCAAGTTATCAACGCAATAAGTTATTCACGTCTAGCACATGACACCAACTAATTCTACTTAGTCTGGTCATAAATCCTGTTTCAAAAATAAACAAAATATTACTTTTGAATTTGGTTTCTGTCATTTTTATACGATTATTCATTGTATTCTCTTATTTTCAGCCTCTATATTGTAAAATTAAAATGCATAGTTTATGATATTAAAATGGAGTAAGATGATAAAGAGAACCAAATTGCTGTGATTGCATTACATAAAGTAGACATGGAGCCAAATATAATTTTTAAATTTCTCCATACGCTTGGTATTGGGCAAATTTTTGTGTACCGGTTTATTGATAGGTATAATGAAACTTCCCCTGATTTTGATAGAAAAAGACCTGGCCGTACACGTATGAACACTACGTTCATACGAAATAGGCGATCAAAGTAGTAAGGGAAAAAATTCGAAGAAATCCTGTCCGAAAGAAAAATAATTTATCCCGGGAGATGAACAAGACAACCATGTCGCGTATTTTGCTTGCAGCCTTTAAGAGACGCACTGGTCATTTCTTAATTGATAATTTAAAAAAGATTTGAAAAGTAAAATTTAAAAAAAGTGCTAAAGCGGTACGTTTATGGATGTTTACGAATAAGTTTTTTTTTGTAATTGGACAAAATTTTATCCAATAAAATGACCGTATTTATTCTGAAAGCTCTAAAGAAGCTCCCCAATTAGTCAATAGAGTACAACGTGGGCATTATCCGACTTCAGTGATCGATCGATCCACCCAATCTTAGTTAAAATCGAACGTCCCGGACTTCATCAGAACTGAAGACTGGCAGTCGTCTAATTCACTGGATTATGGTTTATGGTCAGTTTAAAATAGTAAGGCTTGCTCTAAACACCATGATAATGAGGATTCCCTAAAATAATCCATACGATTGGCAGTGAAAAATTGACAACTTTCCTCGAAGTTTAAAGGACTGAAATGCAGTCAATGAAGACTAATTGGAATAAGCTTTATATATATATTTGGTTAGTTGGTTTTAAAACACACTGTAATAGTAATACGTGTTATGTACAATAAAAAATGTTGTTTTAGTTTGTAACAATATTTAGGGCCATACGAAGTATTAATATTAGGTAAAGTATTTATAAAACCCAGTACCTAGTTAGTCTAGTTACAAACACATTAATAATGTTGCAACGAGAACTACAAAATCACAATTTTCAATATTAATATTTTAGTATGTAGCAGCGTATTTGTATGTTAGGCATCATATGCACGACAGTGAACATTTACTCTATGAACCCTGTTAGGCCACGATGTAAACGCTACAGGCACCACTCTCGAGCCGGGTTCATTCATTAAAATATGCATTTATTACCTACGTACGTCTGTGGTGCATCGCCGATGTCTGACAGACCTTTATGATTATGCTCTATAACCAAGACTGTAATATACTTAATAACACGAACTTCAGGATATGTACGACCCACAGTTTCCTTTAAAATGTCCAAAAGAATTATCAGGAAACTAGAAACAGTTCAATAAAAGCTTGTATGGAAGATGGATAAATTTGGTGAATTTTATTAAACGCAGGCAAGAATAAAGGAGGTACAAACTAGGCGAAGTGTAAGGGATGAGGGCGACAGCTGCAAAGCACGTGGAAGGGCAGCTGGTTCCGAGCTGACGCCGCGCGCCACCCGCGCAAACGCAAGCTGCGCACACACCTGCCAACGTCAAATATTGGATACATTTTTTTTAAATATCATCACAATGCAAAGGCATGTTAGATATACCTTGATTAAATTAAGGACTGTTAAACCACATAGTAAACGATGTAAAACCGTATTAGGTATACATAATATTCTTTTATTAACATCTAGTGTAACCAAGTAGATATCATTTAGCACCTACATATAAACCTTTAATTACTTCAATGTTTAAATCTAATTATGATAATTTAAAATTAAATATTAAATTCACTAACGACATTAATCCTGTAAATAATAATTAATAATAATATGTACGAGAGATGTGAACTCACTAATTAAATTAGTAAGGTATTTTTATTTATGTGACAAACCTAATAATTTATTTACATAGGTAGGTACACATAAACAAAACCCCCGCAACAGGAACCACGATGCTTGCACAGACTTAAGCAACAATACTTATAATGACAAGTGATCTAATAATTGGACCTGCGCATTGATTACGTTGTGGTTTACGTAGGCCAAGTTTATCATCGAATCACAAGTCTCCTAAGTCATTTTAGCGCTCAAGCGCAGCAGAACACATAGTGTTCTTCATATGCGTAATAAACCTTTTTGACATTAATTTGTTTTTAATTATCTTGATCGAAAAGTGTCAATTGTCAATTTCTTAGTTTACAATTTGTAGTATTTTTACAGAATTAATAGGCATATCATTATTCTATCTGTTTTAGGCGAAATGGCGTAAACAGTGGAAGTGTAAGTGAAAAAAAGAAATGGAATCGGCTCAATCTACAGATGTGGCAACAAATGGATCTGACGACGATGAGGATGCTATACAACCTAGAACATCAAAAGGTAAGACAATTAACTACATATGAGTATTTAATCACCAAGCAGTTAATACGTATTTTTGTAATGATTTTTAATTAAATTATTAGGTAAGACTGAGAAATTAACGATACTAAATACTTGTAGTGGCCTTCAAATTTCCATTTATGTTCAAAATACATAATTAGCATTGTGTGTTTGTCTTGGTGCGATCTTAGAGATAAGACAAGTATCTAGATATTTTTATTTAAAATAAAATTATCTGATTACTAGGAACTGGCAATTTCTCTATGCGTTCACATATACTTTGGACAAAAATGTAATTTTGTTGCCTAACTTGTTGCCGTATATGCTTAAAACACAAAAGTGGATTTAATTATTTCATAAAAATACATTTATCAAATGGCATACCAATTATATTACGTCAGAGCAATACATTTATGTATTTTATGTGTACCTATATTACAAGTTAAAATGAGAAGTGAGAAGCTTAATATATAGCAAATGTAAATTTTAACTGCGATTGAATGAGACAAACTAATAAACATATGGTAGAGTCTCCCATAAATCAATAGGAAAATATACAAAAAAGATTAGGCTCTAATCTGAGATATAATAATTTTAAAATGTAATAAAACATATGATTTACCAATATTTAAATAGTACCAAAAATTAAATAAGAATAGAATGTAAAACACTACTATTTTGTGAATATTTAATAG
Organism: Hyphantria cunea; assembly: GCA_003709505.1. NCBI lineage: Eukaryota > Metazoa > Arthropoda > Insecta > Lepidoptera > Erebidae > Hyphantria > Hyphantria cunea. The sequence goes on along the minus strand of PKRV01000512.1, from coordinate 3,544,658 downwards.
CATTAATGGGAAACAAGAACTTTAAATTGGCAACACTGGTTACAAAGTTTGAGTTGAGCTGCTGTGCAATGAATAGTTCTGAACGAACGTAGCCGAATGACGCATCTTGCCTCACTGCTTTGGTTGGTTGGGCGGCGATCGATTGTGAGCATACGTCACGACACAAGTCGGAACGTTAAAAACGTTAGTCGCGAGTTTTGCGCTCATGTTGGAAAGTTGTGTTGTATGTTTATTCGTGTTCGTCTGACAAGTGAGAGTGAGAACTAGGCAGCTAGTGGGTACCTAGAAACGAACATTTGATTCATGTTATTTTCCAATAATATTGAAACCCACCTCGGATTAAAAATGAATAACACAATAAAAGGTAAATTTAATTTCCTTACATAACCTTCTCTTGCCAACCATATGTTGCTAGATTTGGAACGAGTTGACGTCATTTATTTCCGATAATAATAGACGTGTTGTCTGTTTACAGTATTTGGTTTTTTTTCCTATTATCAGTCAAATCTTAAATCAAGTGGAGATAAAATTTTGTTTACAATTTCATATTGTCACTAGCAATGCGCCTATGAACTGTAGTTAAAAACAAAAGTAATGAGAGCAATATTAGAAATTTACATTATGATCTTACAAATACCTTGAAACTTGAAAATATTAAAAGTTTGTTCATTGAAGGTCTGTGTGTTTTCTTCGATTTCGCTTATTATTGGTGCTTGCAACTGATATTTTTATAAAATCATTCACACTTTACATGTCCCTATGATATTCTTAAATTGTAATGCCATCTATCAAATAAAAAAAAATGTAAATGGCAAGACATTGTGGGTATATAAGGTAAATTATTAATTTTATTAATTAAAACTGGTTATCAGCACACACTTCATAGGTACTGTAATACTTCCAAGAACTTATTTAATCTGTCTTTGCAACTTGTACTTATCCACAATCATTAAAAGCTGATAAGATATTGTCATAAAATATAGATAGAGTATATATAATATAAGCTTAAGTTTCTTGAATATGATAGCATATCATAAAAGGATACTTGTAGTTGAACAGAAGTGTTCCAATGTTATAAAAAACATAAAGTAGTTAGTTACTTTTTGTTTGTTACTGTCAGTGGCCTTGCTATTTGATTTTCCTCTACCCAGCGGAGCCTCTTTGCTCAGTGTTACCAAATTAGTGAGTACATGTTATTATAAATTATCATAATCCATTAAACCATGTATCTTGTATTGTTTTTTTTTATAATTAGTTCAATATATGGTGTCTTATAAAATATTATGAACACAAATATGTATTAGAGATTTTTATTTATTTATTTATTTATGTATTCAATGAGATGAACATGCTATGAAACTTAAACAATAGTAGTTAGTGTACTCAACAAAGTATTGTATATTATATGCTTGAAGTTAAATAGCTATTCATGAAATGAGAAGCATTGAAGAAGAGGAGGAAAATACTTTGTGGTTTTCATACTCTTTGTTTATTATAATACCTAATTATGATATCAAGCTGCTTTCCTTTAGTACACTTATTGTCTCATTTTTTTTTAAGGCAACTGGTAGCGCCATCTATTAGGCGCTTTGTAAACTCGTGTGTCGTTTTTTATAAAACTATAAACATATTAACAAAATCATTAATAGAAGTATTTTTTAATGCGACTGCTAGCGCCCTCTGTTATGTGTTACGTACAATTCGAGAGCAGTTAAAAAATAATACTGTGCAAGTAAATCATTGATAATGAATGAAAACCAATTTTAAAGTGAATTATAATGCTGTTTTTTTTAATTCTTTAGTAATGAGTAGGTAGGTATGTAGTTGCATTTTATGTTTAAATTCATTAAAATAATGAAATGATAATATAGTGATTATTGCAGTACCTATCTATTATATTGATTTACAGTTGTAAGAAAACTTGATATGCAACTTGCTGTTCATTGCAAATTATACAGAGGTACTTGTAAAATTTGTGCGGTGCAAATTCGATGTAATTTGTTAGCATTGTAAAAGTGTGCGAGGTCATAAACAACGAAAAAGCAGCATGTTTAACAGCTTATCCTAGTACATTCATGTAACACTCAATGCCGTCCTCTTTGACACGTATGTGCCCCATCTGGCGGATGTTCCCTTCCGCTGACACCAATTCCGGACTATCCTGTAGTTTATTTTTTCAACTTTTATGATGAGCGAAGCCACGGTATGTTTTAAAACTACGTTAAATCAACAAGCAATTATTTCATTCATAATATCTATTTATAGATCGAGACGTTAAAGATTAGAACCACCTTACTTTTTAGTAGTGGGCCCACTTATGTGAACTGATATAACGTAGACGTATGTAGCTAAATAGATAGGCGTCTAGCGCGTAGGCGCTACAGGCGAGGCATTGGAATTCGAAAGCCGAGCGCCGACCACCCATAGGCATGAGAACACGGCCCCGTCCCCTTCCCCACGCTTACTCTCCCGGCCGGCGCCGCCTCTTGCCGCTTTTTTAAGCACAATGCTGAATTTCATTTGCCTTTTGCGTCGAGTGACGTGGACTTTGCACATGATAATATCAGATTTCCTGGACTACAGGGCTGTTATTCAACACTATTGTGTAGTTTGCAATGTTTATTTTATACATTGGCCATAAGATAGTGATTATATTACAGGTACATTCTTAAAAAAAAAATTTTTGATATCCATGTAACTTAAATATTAAACGTTTACGCTGTGCTTTCTTCCTAAGCTAAGTACGGTCCACATTCCAGACCTCTGTCTTTAGTGTTGTATTAGGCCCGCCCATCAGTAAACTACTGCCACATTCCAAAGTCGCTTTTTTACGTTGTGTTGTCGCGGGTTTCCGCTGAAGACGGCAACGTCGCGTTTCAAATATGAATGAAATCCGGTCGGCTGTGAACGACACGGCAACGTTGCACCAGACGCTAGCCTGATTGAGAACTTACTACCAGTGTTGCCACTTGCTTGAATACAGAGAAGTCCCGTAATTGTGCAAAATTTTAACGTACTATTTAGGTTGAAAAATGGGTTGACTACTTTTTATACTTTATCAAGAAATGTAGTAATGATATTAACTGTACTTTTTTTACTGAATATCTTGATCTATAAAATAACACATACCTTAGCAGTAAAGATCTAAGAACTCTATTTAAAATTGAAACTAATAAGAATTGTACCTTATGCAATAAAATTAACTGATTAACGTTAAAGAATCATTAAAAATTGAAGCACATTCGTTCAAATTATTACTGGATTGAATTAAAATAAAATGCGACTATCCCCACGATTTCTATGAATTTGTAACAGCTGTGCCTATTGGATTATTCAATGGTGCTAACGTTGTTCCCCATGTGTACAGTGGCGGTACTCCATGCCGCGGAGGGTTCCAATTCGACAATTTGAACCCTCTTTTGTACTTACGCTTGCGCAGTAGGAGGGTGGTCGTTGCAGCACGATGTCACCACTAGACGGCACAGTGAATGTGTAGCCAACGATGTTCATACATACACAAACGCTTTTATCGTATAACCAACTTAATTTGTTTTTATTTATTCAAAAATGTGCTAGTTTCTTTGCAATGAGTGTATGTAGTGTTACGTGAAAAGCTGATTGTATTGTTGTCATAATGCCCGTGTTAATCGACACTACCAGCAGAAGCGGTAAATATTGATCCATCAAGTATCGGCGGCCATTACATGTTTAGTAGGCCTATTGTTTTGTGTCATACTGTAGTTTTCGCACTGTAATAGTTATTAACATTGATCTAAAAAGATGGATACAAAAAAAAATCCTTTCAATAAGCACAATATTAGTTTGTAAATCGATACTTGCCATTCTATTTGCCTGTCTTACGTAAATAACAAACATGGCTATTAAGTAACATTACCATTTTGATAAGAAATTTTAATGATGATAACTAACATTAACGCTAGGTAGTGGGAAATTCCTTTCAAATGATATTTGAAATTTCTACACACGGTTGGGAATTTGGACCCATTTGAGTGATGTTAGAAAAGCGATTGTAGTCATTCGGCGGTACATGCGCACTGAGTGTCCGGGGTACGACCGGAGGTGCGGGAGCGGTTGCAGGCAATGGAATGCCGATGACGCAGCCAGCCGGGCTGGCCCCGACGGCCGCGAACTTGTTGTTATGTGAACTGTTTTTAAACGCACACTAACGCACCGGTTATTTCCAGTTTTACAAGCGTGTCCATGTAAATTGATATCATTTTAACACACCTTCAAAATATTATTACACACCCCTCTATCTTAGGATTTTAACAAATCATGGTTTATGCGATCACTCGGCTAACTGCCATTTCATCCATGTATAATTTTGATTGTAACATTTTAGACCTGTTTCATTAAAGATAACTTGTACTTATGCCTTATTTTATTTGATTTATGCACTACACTCGAGCAATATTCTCTTTTACCGACAGCAAAAAAGGACGAAGTTTTCAATTCGTCTATATTTTTGTTTGTTTGCTACCTCAGAACATTCGACTGGGTGAACCGATTTTGGTGATTCTTATTTAATTTGAAAGCTGGTAATTCACTAGTGGTCCCACTTCCAGTCCAGTTCAGTTCTTGAATTCGTTCTGGTTGACCCATGATACCTATTAGGAACAAAACAATAAATATATTTCAGCTGAAATTTTTAAAAAAAATAAGACCTTCGTATTTAATTAACGAATGAATTTATTTTTTGTTACAGTGGCTCCAAATGTCTCTGCATCATTATACAAAAACAGACCGTTTCCGCTGTCTATCTTACCATCTTCAGCGTCGCCGTCTTCTTCCACGCCTTCAACTCCTTCTTTATGTTCTATCGACAAAACGGACAACCGCGAGACCTTTGGCTTTAGTGACACAGTCGACATGCGCCGCGAAGAGGAGAGGATGAAGACATTCAACAAATGGCCCGTCAGTTTTCTCTCTGCTGAACAACTCGCTCGCAATGGCTTCTACTACCTCGGACGCGGCGACGAAGTGCGTTGCGCATTCTGTAAGGTGGAAATTATGAGATGGGTCGAAGGAGACGATCCCGCCAGAGATCATCAGCGCTGGGCACCGCAATGCCCTTTTGTACGCCAGCTCACAAACCCTGACTCTGCAGGGCGCGACGAATGCGGTTCACGTGTACCCGTGACTGCGGCCACATGCATGCCTGGCCCTGCTCATCCACGTTATGCCTCTGAAACCGCTCGTCTACGTAGCTTTCAAGACTGGCCGCGGTGTATGCGCCAAAAACCCGAGGACTTGGCTGAAGCTGGCTTTTTCTATACTGGGCATGGTGACAAAACGAAGTGTTTTTATTGTGACGGTGGCCTTAAGGACTGGGAAAACGATGATGTACCATGGGAGCAGCATGCCCGTTGGTTTGACCGCTGCGCTTATGTACAGTTAGTTAAAGGTCGGGATTATGTTCAAAAAGTGATGACACAGGCTTGTTCGGTCCCAGCGACCAATGAAGTAAAGGAAGAAGTACCGGAAAAATCTTCAGTCAAGACTAATACGCCAACGGAAACTCCCGTCCAAGAAACCCCTAACGAAGAAACACCCATCGAAGATAGTAAATTATGTAAAATTTGTTACGCAGAGGAGCGCAACGTGTGCTTCGTGCCATGCGGACATGTTGTGGCTTGTGCTAAGTGCGCGTTGGCAGCAGACAAGTGTCCCATGTGCCGCAGAACGTTTCAGAGTGCAATCAGATTGTATTTCTCTTGAGAAGAGTTTCCGAATCGTAAGTTCGATTCTAGTCTTAAGGGACGGTCCGACGAAGGAGCGTATTGAAAACACGCTTTTTACGATCACGTTTCCACAGCGGGCTTTACTTTGGACAGTGCCAGTCTTCTAGGCTGTGATTGGGATCTCGCTGGTGTAATAAAAGAAAGACTGTATTTGAACAGCTTAATTGCTTAGTTTGTTAGCATAGGTGTAGTAATAATTTATTAATTTTGTTTTTATTTCTCAAAAAAATAATATATTTTTGGTAACAAAATATTGTTATGATTTTAAAAGGTATATTGAAATAGTAATGACATAAAATTAACCTCACTAAACATTCATACACACGAATAACTTCAGTATATCTCGCAACATTGCCTACTGTGGAAACGGGGCTTAGGGCTTCTCCTGTGATTTTAATAATTAAAAACGGTGGGACAATCTTAAAACTTCCACTCAAGCATTAGTAGTACATGTTCAATGTCAAATCTAATAATAATAACAAAAACTTCGCAAATTTCACACAGCAAAACTAAAAAGGAGCCTGTGGTATAGTAACCGAACTGCTGAACTTACTGATACGTTTCACACATATTATAGTAAATTTAGGGAGCACATAATCAAGATTGACATGCTTATTTTCCTGGGTGAAACTCGAACTTCAGTAAGGACAGGAGTCTGGATTACTTACAAGAACTTGTCTTACCCACCATTCCTTTGGACATATTTGTATTTTGACACAAGATATGGGTTTTTCATACAATGGCGATCTACCGACTTGTGTCTGAGTACTAGAAAACTAAGATGGAAAGATACATTATTTTTCTGGTGTTTGCTCTCTGCTTTCGCTAAATAATGTAAATATTATAAAATATAACTTGTCCCACCAAAAATTGTAGATACACAAGTGAACAGCACAGTAAACGGTATTAAAATAACTAAACAAGTGGTGGAAAAGCATTCACTTTTTGTGTTGTCTACTGTGCTGATCTAAACAAACAGATTTAAATTTATTGTAATGAAAATGTAAATAAAAGATTTAATACCGACTGTTTCATATTTAATTAATTTACTGATAGCATTTTTTCAATACAAATTGATTTGTCTAGCATGTCTATAGAATGCAAATAAAAAATTCAAGTAAAATCGCATTTAAAACAGATTATATTTGGTGATTTTAAAATAGTAGGCATATTTTATAATAGAGATGCTCATAACAACATAAATTATTATTTGTATAAGTTCACCTGTGATTAACATTATCAAGTAGTGGGATTCACTATAATTTCTTTGACATAAAATATATATAAAGTAAGAGAATTTATTTAAAAGTCATAAAAGTTGTTTTTCATGTGATTAATTTTTCAATATGAATAAGAAATTTGTTAAATCATATAATTGTTTTTTTTTATCTCTACTGAAGAAACCCTTATATTTTTCCATGGTTGAACAAAATGTTTGTATGATCTGATCTGCAAATATTTGTTTCGAAGTTTCAATGTTTCTTATGTACATATAATATGTATGTATTTACAAAAAAGTTATTCTTCTTCTTTTGATGATATGGCAATCAGCCGGATCAGCTATTTCTGCCAATGTCAAGTATTTCGAAACTTCAATTCTAAGTCTTCGAGTCTTCAAGTCTTCGTCGTGATGGAGTTAATGATAAAAATTATAAAAAAAACAAAAAACGATCTCAAAAAAAAAGTTATTAAGTATACAACAGTAGTATCAGTCAATCTAGCTGTCAGAAAAAGCTCTGCTTAGTTTGGAACTAGTTAGCGTTGTGTCAAATGTGCGAAATATTAATTAAAACCTCTAAATAATCATACAACTTAAGAAATCAAAATTTGATGTCGCTATATCTTCTGGAGCAATAAATCTTATAACACTGTCATCAATTGTTGTTTAGCCAGTTAGAATACTTATTTGAACGAAGAACTCCAATGCGTGTTATTTTTTTTATTTCACGCAAAAATACTAAACTGACTTAGATGGAAATTTACAAGAATATAGCTTGAATACATCGGAATAACACCAGAGTACTATCCATGACGATGACCGACATACACGTGGGCAGAGCCTCGAGCAATAGCTATTGCAAAATATAACCAACTTGATGACCTCTACCTGAAACCGATGGAGTTAGTAACAACAAAGTAAAAAATACAAGTATGATTGATAGGGAGTTTGAATCCACTACCCATATCTGTACCACAAGCACTAAGCATTTTAGAAATGAACGTGCCATTTTTTGCTATATGATTTGAAAACAAATCAATAATGACAAAGGGAACAGAAATCAAATACAATTTTAGGAACAAAATAGATATATTGTACCTATATTTATGTTGTTTAGTTAATTTTAAATGTGCAATCATTCCATTAGAGATTTGACATATTTGTTGTTAGATTGCAATAGTTGTTGTTTAAGTTTATTTATTTCCTTAATCATTAGTTCGTCACATACATTCGCTTCTTCGATTTGTTTACACTTGCGCAAGAAATCTACTATTAGCTTATGGCCCTCCGTTGTTTCTTGAGATTCTACAGCTGTTTCCACATCGAACAAATTAATTTCGAGTTGAGCTTGTTTTGCTTCTGCATACTGGAATTATAATTATCGTTATTTAATGATTTTATTTCAAATTGCATATAATTAACATCAAATAGGTATATAATTCTAGTACTGTGACACTATGGACTATGACGATTTGAAGAAAAAGGCTGGCAACTGATGGATGCGGTAGATTTATGGAGGAGGAAAGTTTTCGTAATTAACCTGGGAACATTAACCTAGGTATTTTAAAGTATTGAATGACTACAAATGTGTAAGTATTTTTTTATGTATGACCCTGCCGAAATGACTACTCTGCCTGATGGAAAGCATAAGCAGAATCCAAGAGTGGTGGTCACCATACTCCTTGCGAATGCAGAATGGTGACCCACACCATGGCGGCCTAGTGATGCTTCTGTATCAGTGGGTCGCCGGTCTCGCACTCACCAACGAAACACGCTAGCAGGAACGCTGTCATTTTAAGTAGATATTCTGTGCGAGGATAGTACTGCCTCGGTTGAGCCTGTCCAACCGTGCTGAGATCAGCGTGGCTCTACTACATTTTTTTATGGTATAAGGGGCAAACGAGCAGACGTATCGCCTGATGGTAAATGATGACCGTCGCCCATGGACACCCGTCACACCAGAGGTGTCACAAGTATGTTACCGGCCTTTGGCGCAAGCACTTTTTCACACCGGTTTTCTGTGAGGCCGTGGTATTACTCCGGTCAAGCCGGCCCATTCATGCCGAAGCGTGGCTCTCCCACGGTAGAAAATGTCCTTGATGTCTAAAACCTTCAAAATAAGACAGATTCATTTAATTCCAGGGAACAGTTTGTCAGTTATATATCCACGTCTACGTCATAAAATACTGAGACATTGGGTGATCACTTGAGGTCTACATTCGGCAAGCAATCGAAGCACTTGTTTAATGTTTGCCATCTGAATGGACAGAGTTACCCATTCAATTTGATGAATTGGCGGAGGCCTTCAATGACACTAACGTACATGCTATCCTGATATCAGACAGCTCTTTCTACTTACGATCCCCTCACAGACTACATCCTTGTCCGAAATGATCGTGTTGGTAGGAGGGGTGGTGGAGTTGCCATCTATGTACACTATTCCCTTCCCTTTAAAATTCTAGCTTACTTTCATCCCCATAACGCCACCGCAGAATTACTATTTCTCGAAGTCTCTGTGAGGGGAGCCAAAATGGTTTTGGGGCTGTTTACTGTCCTCCTTCGATAGATTACTTCTCCAGTCTAGAAACAGTACTGGAATCTTTAGGGTCTACATACGGTCACCACGTAGTCAGAGATGGGAGATTTTAACACAGAACTAACTCACCGAACCTCACGCTCATGCAAACTCCTTCAAATTGTTGAGTCTGCCGAAATGCAGATTTTACCACTACAACCAACTCACTACTCCGGAACTAGCCCATCCATTTGGCGCAAAGCTTGTGTCATCCCCATACCTAAAATTGCAAATCACACTCTCCCCAACCACTTCACACCAATTTCTATTCTCCCTTTCCTCTCCAAGGTTCTAATATCATGCGTGCTTAAACAGTTTTCTAAATTCATCTATGAAAATAGCCTCCTGAGCCCGTTACAATCCGGTTTCAGGCCTGGCCACAGCACTACTTCCACACTTTTCAAAGTGACTGGCGATGTTAGGGCGGGTATGGAGGACACAAAGGTCACTGTTCTAGTGTTGATCGACTTCTCCAATGCCTTCAACAACGTCAATCACGATATCCTCTTATTAATCCTTTCCCATCTTATGATCTCATCGGAAGCGCTGGAATGGTTCTCATCTTATCTTCGGGGGCGCCAGCAGTCTGTTCGCGTCGATGAATGTTCCTCAGATTGGTGTGAGCTTGACTTTGGCGTCCCTCAAGGCGGTATTCTTTCTCCTTTGTTATTCTCTGTATACATTAATCTCCTGACCCTGGAACTTCATTGTGCGTATCATCTGTATGCTGATGATCTTCAGCTCTATTAGCAAGCTAAACTTGAAGATATTTCGCTAGCAATAGATATGGTTAACAGAGATCTAGAATCGATTAATACATGGTCCAAAAGGTTCGGCTTGACAGTAAGCCCATTAAAATATCAGGCCATTATAGTTGGAAGTCCTCGACTGATGAGCAGAATAGACACCGAAACTCTTCCAGCTATAATTTTTAATGGAACGACTATACCTATATGCGAGACCGTGAAGGATCTCGGCTTACACCTTGATTGCACATTAAGCTGGTGTAAGCAAGTTACAAACCAGTGCCAGAGAGTCACTGGTACTCTTGGGGCGCTTTATCGCCTGAGAAATTTCCTGCTTCCAAAAACCAAGACTATGCTTGTGCAAACTCTTATCTTTCCTATAATGGCGACGTGTGCTGTTATGACCTGAATGCAGATCTTCTCGATAAAATTGACCGTCTTCTCAATAACTGCATTCGATTCGTTTTTAATCTCCGTAAATATGATCACATTACCCTTTTTCGCACACAACTCAACTGGTTACCTATTCGCTTAACGAGAACAACGAGCCCTAACTTTCTTGTACTCAATTTTAAATAACCCATTCTCACCAAAATATTTAACTTCCTACAACTTCTATGCAGCAACCATAACAGAAACCTTCGGTCCACTAGTAACCTCCTTCTTCGATGTCCCTCCCATACGTCAGAGTTTGTTGGCTCATCTTTCGTTGTTCAGTCCGTTCTACTCTGGAATAGGCTCCCTCTCGAAATCAGAATGGCCACCAACACTTTTTCTTTTAAGATAAAAGTAAAGCAGTAGCAGCCTTATAAAACAACTTGCAGAATTAACATCTACATAATTGTCATCTATTAATCCTAGTATATCTCTTCATGTATGTATGTATGTATTTATATAAGTTATATTATTAGTTAGTTTAGTTGAAATAAATAAATAGATAAATAAAATAAATATCTAGTTGTATGTATTAGTTCTTGTATGTATGTAGACTAGCTTTTATATATTACTTGTTTTTGATATTTTGCCAGATCTGTATATTTTGATACATTTTTTCTTACAAAATACACCTACATCTTATCTTCTCTGCATCACCTGATGGTTGACTGGTAGAGAATGCCTTAGGCATTAAGTCCGCCAATGCACCTAAAGTGCATGATGTATTAAATAAATAAATAAATAAAAGTGTCCGTCGTACTTATAGCAACTTGCCAATAAATAAAAGCTGTAACGGTCACGTAAAAGACTTATGGCGCAGTGTTCGAGGTCTCGAGATTGATTCCCGGGACGAATCAAATATTTGTGCGATCTACAAAGTTTCGAGGTTTGGTTGTTTTCTTTACATAAATTTACAAAAAAAATATTTGTAAGTATTAGTTGTCACATTACAAACTTTTCATAGTTTGAAGCTAGATGGCGTAGTGTGTCAGATGTCCGAAATAATTTATTTGAGCTAAATAATTCAAGGGAATTAATCATTTATAAATATTGACATGCAGTTATAAATAAAATTATTAAAATGGTTTAAAGAGCCGCGAGTATAGTGCAAGTTTAATTAAACCGGATGGTTCCGATGATCGATCGGCGTTGTGATTGGCCCTTACGGAAGTCTTCACCAATCGCAACGCCGATCATCGGAATATGAAAACAATCTCATAATAGGTCCTCTGAAATAGAATTATTATTCTAATCTGTTATACCTCGATTATAGATTCAGGAAGGTCGGCCAATTTAGCAACATGTAAGCCAAGAGAGTGCAATGCGGGCCCAGGTGCGATTCGATGTAACAGCAGCAGTTGCCCGTTCACGACGGACGCCTCGGCATGAGAATTGATAACAACGCCCGGGTGTATGCTCGCCAACCGTGTCAGCTCTTGATAGTGAGTCGCAAATAGACAGAAACATTTACTTTTCGTTGCCAACTCCCTGAAATATTAATATTATTTTATACAGTATGATGCTTAAGAAGATCATATTTGACTGCACGGTTGGCCTAGTGGTTTAAGCGATCGTAACGCCGCTTCGTGCTGTGACAAGTGCCAAGTGTTGTAGGTTCAAATCCCACATGGGACAACACTTTGTGTAATCCACAAATTTTTGTTCTGAGTCTGGGTGTTCTTTGTGTATTCATGTGTGTTCATGTATGATTGTAAGTCCCCCGCGATACATTATGTATATATCTAAAGCGGCTTTTAAAGAACATTAAGTGTTTCAGTCTTTGTATCTACAGTCCTCAAATTATGGCTTGATCTCGGTGACAGATGGGTATGAAACAGACAAAGTAACTTTGAATAAGCAATTTCATTTTATATCACCTAATTTTCTATTTTTTACGTGCCAGTTTTATCACAAATGTAGTGCAATACATTACAAACATAAGAATTCTCTCCTAAAATATACCTGGTTAGTGTTAAAATGGCACTGTAACAGCTGTCATAGAGATGAAGCTATATTTTAAGGAATCATGGTATTATTTTTGGTACGGGCTTGTAAATAATATGAATATAGTCTGAAGCAGGTGACAACCAGGACATAACCCCAAGATACCTATGCCTGGAGGAGGAAAGCTCAAAGGAGTCAGAGCTGGATAGGGTAGTTTACACCCTTGCTGAATGCCCGGCGTGACCTTGAAACGGCCATCTAGTTAAGATATACTCGGTAACCGCTCGACTATAATGCGAAGCGAAAACTGTAGAACTCCTGGGAGCAAGATATGTTCGTTAAGAAGCCGGAGTGCTTTAAACGGGAGCGGTTTTTCTACTTAATAAAATATACGTTTTAATATCTTTGCAACGCTTTCCTGCCTAAGAGATGGTAAAAAAAGTTATCAAAATCCGTATCCCCCGGATCTCATCATCAGATTCTGACCTAATGACAACCAACTAGAAAGTAAACAATTACTATTAAACAACTTTTTGTTTTTTAATGGTTCAACCGTCTTTTAATCAAGCAACATTATAAAAGTAAGATTAAATCGCACTTAAACAATGTTTTTTAAAGTCGATTAGTAATCAAATGATGGGCTATTATGATATGCTTTTGGAAATTTTATTAAGCTAAGTACAATACGCATATTGTTAAAGAGATCGTCAATGCCCGATCGAATAGAATGCATATTGAAAAAGTTAGGTAAAGATGTCAGACTGTCCCCACAATTAATCCCAACATCACTGATATGGACGCACGTATAACAAAAACCAAATATGTAAATAAATGACGAAATCAATGATTCATAATTTACGAGATACTTATTACCAGGTGTTCTCAGATATAATGATAAAAAGATTATCGCATATTATTGGATATTTTGTAATACAGTTCGTACTTCGGTTATTCGCAAAAAGTTCGATTCTTACGAGAATACCGTACTTCCGTCCGTCCGTTAGTAATAAAACTAAGGTTTAAAATTAAGTTTTAATACTAATATACGACTACAAGGTTGGCCCAGTGGTTTAAGTGGTCGCCACACAGCTTCCTACTAGGCTGAGTTGTGGGTTCAAACCCCACACGGAACAACATTTTGCGTGATCTACAAATTGTTGTTCTGAGTCCGGTTGTTCTGTGTCCGTTTCATGTATATTTGTAAAGATCACCGCGACACAGGATATTTATTTCCAATGTGGTAGTTACAGTAAAAAAAGGTGAACATTAGGTGATTAGCATATTTTGATAGTACATACTCTGCTATGGCCCAAGCGATTCCGCAGCCTTCGTACGTCGACGTGCCTCGTCCCAACTCGTCGATGAGAACAAGCGAGTCGGGTGTGGCAGTCTAGAAAAAAAAACACATTGACATGTATTGACTAAAGAAAACCATGAATGACAAAAACGTACGCCACGGGGGGACCTTTTTTTATAATCTTCCGAGTATTTTCTCGTGCTTGGAGTTTTTGTTAATACAGAATATAATCTATAAAACTTTAAAGCGGGAGAACAATTCAACCCTGACTCGGTCGCTGGCGTCGACCTGAATACCAAATTCTAAAAATCGACTACACATGAATGCAGGTAGACCAAAAGTATGGCAACGGCTTCTGTAGTTTTATTAATCATTTAAAGGCGGTCACACATTTCGGTTTATCGGAGAGGTCTACTTGTGTAAGTTGACCGAACGGTATGTGGCAACAACCTGGGCAGGCCCACCTACACAAGCTTTAAAAAAGCCGCCAATCCAAGTGAGCTCGGCAAGTTGGTAGTCGTCATAATGTTCATATCAACAAGCACGGTTGACTACGTTAACATATAGCAACGATAACTTTATGGTCATGATTTCTGATACGGCGAGGGCGACTAGCTTAGTTCGAAAATAATAAAACTGGATTATAATGTAATATGACAGTGGAGTATATTCACTAAATAGCAGTATAAACCGCAGTTAAGATAAGACAGACAGTTAAACAATATTAACAAGATGTCAAGTGAGTACACATCATAAACAAATTGAATACTATTGTTGCGTCCATAAATCACAGGTCGGCTTGAAGGAAATCGCAAACCTTTCAGTTTCGGATAATCAGGTAGCAGTAATAGCTCTGTAATCATGACTTACTGAGTATATTTGATATGTAAATTGTGAAATGTGTTATCAGTCAATATTTTTTTTCATTAGTTAGTGTGTTGCGAGAGGGGGTTGTACTCACCCGCAGTATGGCGGCGGTGTCGATCATCTCCCGCATGAAGGTGCTGTGCCCCTTGCCCTCGGCGTCGCTGGCGCCTATGCGCACGGCGACGGCCCTCAGGCGCGGCAGGCGAGCGCTCGAGGCGGGTACGGGCGCGCCCGCGTGGCTCAACAGGGCCGCGGTACCGCAAGAACGCATCCACGTAGACTTGCCACCCATATTCGCGCCCGTCACTATGTGTAGTATACCCGCCCCTAGAACGCCAACCGGGGGTCCTTATTTATTTGAGTGGTTACAGTATTGATGTAGTCGTTTTTGACTGCCTCGTTGGCGCAGTGATAGGGTTCTCGACCGCTGTGCACGAGGTCGAGGGTTCGATTCCCGGGTAAATATTTAAATCCCGCAAATATTTAAATTATTAATCAACATCTCATGAAAAATTTACCGTGATAGGGTATCGATTCACATCGGATTTCAACGAGTAATATTTTATAAACGGATGTTGTAAGTAAATGTTAAAATGAGGTATTAATTACTTTGCGCATACAATATACAACAACAAATACATTTGCGAATTCAGTGCACACTCCGATGTCAGACGTTCCGTGGAGAAACAGATATTTAAGTAAAACCGGATGAACTCGTAGCCCACCCCAAATAATCTTGGGAATAATGCTAGGAAGATGATGATGACATTTACGCATACAATGCCTAGTGTAAATTTATTTCCTATTGTTGATTGTGTCGTCGTTCGATGGGTGTGCATCGCTGTAGTTCCAATCTGAAGATCTAGTTTGAGTTTATTTCAGGTCTTTGAACGACGACACTTTTATTTATGGACGATGTTATATAATCATCCACAGCCCTTAATAGTCCTCTTCTGGATTTTGGGTTATCAATCAAGTTCTTTGTCAGCCTACATTTTTTTTTCTGACATCACATAACTTAAACCTAAGGTTGTTTTTAAATTTTTTTTTTTTTTTATATATTTAAGCTGCCAAAATGACTCTGCCCTGCCTGATGGAAAGCATGAGCAGAATCCAAGAGTGGTGGTCACCATCCTCAATGCGAAAAAGAACAATGCAGCATGGTGACCCACACTATGGCGGCCTGGGGGGAAGGGGGATGGTGAGGGAGATAGGGAGCGTTGGATCGGGGTATGGGCCTCCGGTATCCTCACTCACTCGATGAAACACAGCGTAAGCGCTGTTTCACACCGGTTTTCTGTGAGGCCGTGGTATCACTCCGGTCGAGCCAGCCCATTCATGCCGAAGCGTGGCTCTCCCACGGTAAATCAGCCTAAATAAACTATTGAACTAGAAGAGCTCAACATTGGACATGACATATATTATTTTTATTTTACATATATTAAAATGTTGCATAAAAACATATAGCTCAAATGGGATATGCACTCAAAAAATCAAATTATTTCTGGAATCCACCGTATCCAATTTGGGCCAGATTCTCGGTACCCACGGTATTCAAACATTCAAGCAAAAAATCCATCTTAAATGACGGTATTTCTCAGAATCCATTTATAACGCCACCTACCGGGTTCAATCGTAAATCTAAGCCACCCGGATCCCCGACTCAAATTCCGATAAAACTCGAACCCGAATTATCGATAAACGAACACAATGATGACGATTTTGACACAAACTACCTGTCGGTGTAGTGTTTAGTGACCCTGTCTGCTGAGTCAGAGGTTGTTCTCAAACAGGACAAATAATAGGGTAGATGGCAAGGGTGACTAGGGAGTCAAATTAGTTATTTTTAATCACATGTCAAAAAGATAACTTTGTATGAAAAATGCACTAAATACAAATTGTGACGTCACTGTTTTAGACTACTCAATTGAGCAATATTTTTCAATGTTTATTTGATTAAAATTTATAATAGAAATGTAAAGCTATAATAATTATATTTTCCGAGGTGTTTTGTAATATTCGTTTGAAGTCAGGAAACATAGGTATTTATTTACGATACAGTCAACTCTCGGTATGGTCGGCACTCGCCAAATCTTCCTTGTGTGTGAGTTGTGTCCGTACACTACAAACACACACACAAACACGCATAATCTTGCCTACGTACATTCGAGTTATTAATAGTTCGCGATTGTCTTGTAGCCTACTCGTTGTGTTACTATCGACTTTCTTGTTTTATTATTGAATCTTTTGTGTATTTTATGTTAACTTTTCGGTGATTACATGACTACAAATACAAAATGCCTCGGAGACTGTATAATCTTCTAAGCCAAATATGTTTATTTCTGTAA
Organism: Hyphantria cunea; assembly: GCA_003709505.1. NCBI lineage: Eukaryota > Metazoa > Arthropoda > Insecta > Lepidoptera > Erebidae > Hyphantria > Hyphantria cunea. The sequence continues at coordinate 3,527,465 of PKRV01000512.1, read as the reverse complement.
ATAGGTTTACAAATACTTTTACAAAGCCTACGAGAAATTATATAGAATACAAGTTCAGGTACTTTCAAGATTTTTAATTTCAGAAAGTTTTCGGTACCAATCTCTAGTTAAAACTCAAGATAATCAAAATTCAACGATTCAAGTTTCTTAATGACACACATAAAAAATGTCTAAGGTCATCTGAGGATTTGAGACTGGAGACACCTCAGCATTCCACAAAAATTTACGACCAGTCTTTCACTGTTGAAGCTGTTCGCTTATGGAATGCACTACCGGTAAACATAAGGCAAGTGCAAACAATAAATGCATTAAAAAAATGGTTTCTGAACATTATGCATCTTAATTAAGCTGATCATTAATCAGGGTATGCTGTGAATATTTTTTTACGCGTTTTTTAGTTATGTATTGTAGTATGTATGTGTATTGGTATGTAGTATTCGTTACATGGGTATTTGTTTATATGTGTATGTTTATGCATATGTGTGTATAAGTGTATGTGTGTATATATGTATATATACATATATATACAGATATACACACATACACGTTTGTTTTTGTGTTGTGAGTATATGTGTAGATATATATATATATATATATATATTCATTAGCAAATAATTAATTCAAAAGTCATTGTACCGACAACTACCACTGTCTCTCCTATACCTTTCGATCCAACCTAAGGTTGCCTGGAAGAGATTGCTTTTGGCAATAAGGCCGCCCTTTGTACACTCCGTCTCACATTTTATGTACTCTCTTCTAACTGTAATATTATAGTGTGCAAATAAAGAGTTTTCTATCTATCTATCTATCTAAATATAATCAAAATATCAAAGGGATCGTTAAGTTAAACTACGATTCTGCTAAAAATTATTTTTATTTTTATCTTCAACAATCGCAAAGGTATTATCGGTTTTGTAAAACACTAGCCGATCCGGTAAACATTGTTTTGCTATAAAAATAAAATATTCAGGGGTGGGGTCACCCTTATAATTTAGGAGTATGATTCTCAGACCTACCTGATATGCACACAAAATTTTATAAATACGGTCTAGCCGTTCCGGAGGAGTTTGGTAACAAACACTGCGACACGAGAATTTTATATATGAGATCTATAATTAATATTTGGAATCATTTTTATTTGCCTCGTACACCATCTCAGAAATAACCCTTTTATATATTGTCGGTTCAGAACGGTAGGCACCCATTTATATTGTTAATAATTATTGTAGCTATAAAAATAAGTAAATGTAATATAATAACAGGTTTAACGTTTTATTTATATCCACTCATCTAATTGTTTTTGTTTATACTTAACTAACTTCAAAACCGCCATAAAGCTTGGTTCGGACTATACCCTAAAGTTTGTGTATAATTTACCTTATGTATGTATAAAGAAATAAATTCAAAAGCCTCGGTGGCGCTGTGGTTGCGTATGCGACTGCTGTTCTCGAGGTCTCGGGTTCGATTCCCATGTAGGAACAAGTGTTTGTATGATCTACAAATATTTGTTACGGAGTTCGGGTATTCACTATGTACAATATTTTATGTTTTTCTCACAACTAATTGTTTTAAATAACTTCAACGGTGCATACTGTGTTCCAAAAAGAGGAACCAATTTAACTTCTTACCATAACCAAAATATAGTATATGCAAGTTATGCTTTGAACTTACCTCGACGAAACTCCACGTCATTAGGAATATAAGAGACACCCTCTTGTATTTCAAGACATGGATGTCTCAAGTCCTTTAGAACGAATTCATCCAGGTTTTCCGTTAGTAGCGGACGACAGTACGGAGCAGGTGCGCTTGTTGAGGCAACCGCGAATGATACCAACACGTCTAGCCTCGACAGAATGTGCGACAGACAGAACAAACATTCCGAGTAGCCCGCTATGGAACACAAACAAAATTTATATTAATGTGACATGTTATTTATAATGTTACTGCTCTTATTCTTATACATTGACTAACTTTGCCCGGTAATTGCGGTAAAGAAGCATATGTCCTTCCTCAAGAATCAAAGAATCTGCATGCCAAATTTCATTAAAAGAGTTACTTTCGAATGTATTAGTATGGATGACGAGGTTTGTCTTAGAGACCACAAGATTTTATCAGTGGGAGAGCCACGCTTCGGCATGAATGGGCCGGCTCGACCGGAGTGATACGCGGCCTCACAGAAAACCGGTGTGAAACAGCGCTTACGCTGTGTTTCATCGAGTGAGTGAGGATACCGGTGGCCCATACCCCAATCCAACGCCCAGGCCGTCATAGTGTGGGTCACCATGCTGCATTGTTCTTTTTCGCATTGAGGATTGTGACCACCACTCTTGGATTCTGCTCATGCTTTCCATCAGGCAGGGCAGAGTCATTTTGGCAGCTTAAATATATATAAAAAAAAAAAAGATAGATGATTATGGAATATTTCACTAGTTACTTTCTATTAGTTCTATGATTCGAAAAAAAACTATAGAAGAACATTAATGTTTCTATTTAATTAAATTAAAGATGTGTTACAGCAATTGAGCTTTAAGTGGACACGTAGTACATCGGCATCCTAACGACTAAACAACACAGTACTTGTAAAGAGGTTCAAAAATCTAAAGGTTAAGGAATACCCTTAGCCCACAATAGTAAAAAACCTCTAGAACGACCACCAGTTAAACAGCAGGACGTGAAGAAGGTGGTTACCATCATCAAAGGGAGTCGAAGAATCCCTACAGAAAATAATGTGCATTATTAAATAATATTTATTATCCTTACCCGCAATACCAACTATTTCTGCCACCACTATATCTTGTTCCTTCTCATATGTGGTTTTTGTAGATGTATATTCTTCTGTGATATTTTCCAAAGCACTATTTTTGAATCTTACACCGCCTTTTACCGCATCTATTATAGTATATTTCTTATTTCCACGCAAACTTTGTTCTTCCTTCATAGTGACTCTAAAACAAATATACAATCAAGTTAAAGAGTTGTGTTAAATGTGACTATTATGTATCAACAAGAAAAGTTTAAAAAACTATAACCCATCTAGATAAAATGACACCCGGCCAACAAATATTTACAGATCACACAAATGTTTGGTCCGTCCCAGGAATCGAAACCGATACCTCAAGCGCAGCAGTCGTATTCGCTGTCACTGCACCTTGGCAGTCAATGATTAACATACTTAAGCCAGATTAAAATACCATATAAGCAGTTTTTGTCAATACAAACATGTATTTGTAAATGTACTGTATGATAAATAATAACATTAACCTAAAATAAAATCCGTTCTGAGGATTGCTCTCCAACTTGATTGTTTTGCCAGCGTCAAGACCCAAGTCTCTAGCAGCTTTATTGAGTTCCTTTTCAGCTGATGACTGCAGTTGTTCCAGCTGCTTGCTCAAGTTCTGTAGCTGTTCATCAAAAGATGGTTTCACCAGAAAATCACCTGAGAAGATAAATTTTTAAAGTGTACTATAGCCTTGTGTATGCACTATTCTACACTAAAAGATTTTCTTCAATTCAAACTAGTCGTTCCTAAGGTTGAACAGAATTATAAAAAAAAAACAAAAAAAACGGACTTTAAGAAAAAGAACCACACTAATGGGAAGTACCGGCTTTCAAATAAAAAAAAATATCAAAATCGGTTCACCCAGTCGAAAGATCTAAGGTGGCCAACAAAAAATACAGTCGAATTGAGAACCTCCTCTGTTTCTGAAGTTGGTTAAATAAAGTCAGTTGCTGTTAAGCTTTGTAAAGTTAGTATGCATACGTGAAAATAATTGTTATTTTATATTTTTGTTTATAATTGTTATATTTGGACGTCTAACACCCAAAGCCATCTAGCCGTTAAAGCTTGTACTAGAGATGGTTCGTACTAGGTAAATCAGATAACAGGTACACCTGTTCCTAATCTTAAACAATACCTAATCCAAATACTTAATCCACGTATTCTTCCTAATCTCATTCACAAACCATTACTTGATACAGTCTCAATCTGCCTATTCCTAATCTTAAGTTCTAATATCGTTTATTAGAATTTGATAAATGTGATCGTTGGAGCATCATATTACTTTAATGAATAGGATTAGGCATGCATTAGCAAACTGTGAAGAGTTGTTTGTGATATTTATTTATACCTTACAGAGTGCAATACCGATACTTACAGTATGTCTGACTACTATTAAATGTTACTAGAATAGCATTAACAACTGTATAGTTAAACCCTTAAAGCGCCCGTAGCACGAATTTGGTCTTCTTTCTGGTATCTGTTGTGTGACCATGCTTTCCTGCGCAAATCTGATAAGGATACGGCATGTAATGCGAGTGAGCAAGAAAGACGGATAAATAAGGTATCCATTGTATAGCGCTGTCTCGCTTTCTACGGCTCCAGATGTGTAGCGAGATGGTGAGATACGTTGCAACGTGTAAGTGAGTGAGATAGCTCAGGAACAGATGGAAACGTATGGTGAACAATCGATTTTATGTTTTATGAATACGAAGATGAGGTGGAAAAGGTGGATTATACACATTAACATAACGGGATTAGGTGCAACCTAATCTCGTCAAATACCTAATGCTCGCATCTGTTCTAATAAATACGACTCATCGCATATACTACCACTACATCGCTGAGGTAGTCGAAATATTTAAAAAAACAACAACCCATAATGTCCCACTGCTGGGCTCGGGTCTCCTCTCAGGAGAGGGTTAAGGCCATACGTCCCCACGCCGGCCAAGTGCGGGTTGGGGACTGGCAAGAATACGTTGTGGCTACGTAAATCTTGCCGTTGGATGTTTTTAAGCCGCCCGAAGGCCCCCAACTAAGCTTCACGACTGTTATCGTATGACAACAACCGGGACCGACTGCTTAACGTGACCGAATCACGGAGACGCTCATGGTAACATGCCACCAGCGGTCACCCATCCAGGTACTGACCGCGCCATCGTTGCTTACCCTCGATGATTGTTTCTAATCACCGAGTGCAACTGGGCTATGAGCGCCTATGAGCGTCATGTCGAAATATTTAATAATTTCCAAACCTCTATCAACGGCATCCATATCCACGGTGGTTTCAATCATTTGGAGGAACTTGCCAAGGTCTTCATTGAGTTCAGATATGGGTTCAGTAAGAGACGAGTGAACAGTTGCGTTTTCTGCTTCCGCTAAACATTGCAATAACGCTGGCAATCTTTTAATAGCCTGTAAATTGAAACTTACTTTCACTGATACTTTAAGAACTGAAACTTACTGATAAGTTAGTTGCACAACTAATTTCAGAACCACCATAAAGTTTGGTTCGGATTGTACAGTGTTTGTGTCAAGTTTCCCTTCTCTTAGTAGTCCTTAGGCCGTGCTTAGGACACTGACGCGACGCACAGGGGTGATGACACTCTGAATATTTAATCAGTCATCATACGGACAGACAGACGAAGCATTATAATGAAATAATATAAGAAAATTAATTTTTCACTAGTCTGAGTTTTAATTGATATAATTAAAGCTTTCCATAAGGTGTACCTCATTTTATTTAAGCTTTAGATACCTGATAAATTTTGTAGCAATCGTGCAAGTTAGCTTTCTTTCTGGTTAATCTTCTGGCCAAAGCTTGAAGGTCAGGGATCCGTCTCAAATGGTCTTCGTGCAATTGTAATCTCAGTTGTGAGTTATTCATCAGTAGTTCCACTACATCAAGGCGCTCGTTGATTAGATTTATATCACGTAGAGGCTGGCGTAGCCATTGAGCTAAGAGCCTAAAAGATACAAGACACTATAGATAATACATTTTTAATAAACAGTAAATACTTTCATCATTCATACGTACATTAATAATATTTTAATATATACTGATATAATAATAATATAATATTCTACGTCAATATTCAAAACTGAAAGAACTGAGTATGGCAATAGCTACACTCAGTTTCATGACCTAGATATTTCTAGACCAGAAAAGCTCGTAGGTCTAGTTTCAACTCACTCAAATGGAATGCACGTAACACAACCGGATGCTCTAGACATGAAAATGCATTGTAGTTTACTTCAAAATACACATTAATTTTATTTTTATTGTGAAAAGTATTTAATTCAAATTACGTTGAGTAAAAAAGCTGAGTAAAGAGTAAGACGACTTTTAATAAATAGACTAATAGATAATGTGTCTCAAGTGGTTCTTCTCGTAGACCAAAGTAAGGGGTCTCGGGGTAACTTCTCCAGGTCCATAGCCTGTTTAAGTGATGTTCTACACCACCTGTAACTACAGGCGGGTCATTTGGTTAAGCCCTAAAGGGCCTCTTAGTAGCTTCAGGTATTTATGGTTTCTTCAGTGCGACCTGTACTTAGCGAGGTCGAGCTCCTATGGGTGTAGACCCAAAGGAGCGCCCGTCAGCCAGCACTAGGTCGGGGGTAGATAATGTGTATTCATTATTCACCTTTTGCCTTGTTGTGTACGGCATCTATCCAGCAACCCGTACAGACTCCGAGATGGAGCATTTGATGTGTCGCCTAATTCTGGAAAAACGTTTAGAGCCGAAAGTGCGGCCGAGTCTAAATGTAAGAAGCAGTCAGCTTGAATTGTCATCAACCGAAATCTGGAAAGCATTTTTTTTAAATAAATGTATGTCATCGACAGGATTTGACAGTTTACTGGTTTATGTTGGCCTCACCTTAGAAAGAAGGTTTTAGCTTACTATACCTGTTGGTATACGATGTTTCAAGTTCTCTTATCCTTTGCAGTGCTGTAGTCTTGCATAGTTAGCTCCCTTAGTCGGTTCTATGACACTCACGGGATGAACACAGGTGGTAACACTCCATATTCTTAAAACGTCACCACAGTTATTAGTATATAGAACTTTCAAAAATACTTCGTAAAACCGTGGCCATAATCCCCTAGCCTGGTCGGAGGATCGTCCCTTTGTGTCGGGGTGACTTAACAACCCTTCTTTCATAAGTTTAGATAGAGCCAGCAATCCCAGAGTAACAATTTTAGTCAGGAGGTATTTTTTTTTATTTTTTTTTTATATTTAAGCTGCCAAAATGACTCTGCCCTGCCTGATGGAAAGCATGAGCAGAATCCAAGAGTGGTGGTCACCATCCTCAATGCGAAAAAGAACAATGCAGCATGGTGACCCACACTATGGCGGCCTTCGGGGAAGGGGGATGGTGAGGAGGATAGGGTGCGTTGGATTGGGGTATGGGCCTCCGGTATCCTCACTCACTCGATGAAACACAGCGTAAGCGCTGTTTCACACCGGTTTTCTGTGAGGCCGTGGTATCACTCCGGTCGAGCCGGCCCATTCATGCCGAAGCGTGGCTCTCCCACGGTATCTTGTATTTGTTTATAATTAATGGTTTATTCTTCTAAAACATGGTGTGGTTAGATGAAGTTAATAGCTAATTCAGTTTCTAACTATCATCTTGATTGAAATTAAAAATATTTCGAGGTTAAAAGTCGTTTTTATCTTACTATTATTAAGAGTTAAGAGCTTAAGAAGCATCTCAGCTGCACCAAGCTGCATTATTGCATAGTCTGCATTCAGAATAAGTTCACCACTACCCTTGGATCCAATTTCTGCTTTCCATCAAACAGAGTAGTGGCAGGCTTATATGTACATTAAAAAAAATGAACACCAAACTCAACAAGTCTTAAATAGTCTTCGTAACGTGCTGCGTGTAGGTAATTAAACTAAGAATTCATACTGACCTTGCAAAATTAGTACTATCATTTAATAAAGCTGAATATTTAATAGCCGCGGCTAAACTACTCATAGCGGCCTCCTTTCTCGTTTCGGGGAAGGCATTGGCGTCCTGTTGCTGATTCTCTTTGAACTTGAGCAATCTGTTCAGATCTTGTATCAAACCTTCGGTGGAAAAATCGTTCTTCTTAAGCTTCGTCATTGTGACATTTGTTCGCTCCATCACCTTTTTAAGAGCTTTGTACTACAAAATATGAATAAATAGGACATTAAAAGAGGGAACATTTTTAATATCACATTCTTAATCTATATTAATGTTATAAATTCGAAAATAACTCAGATAGAGTTACGTATTCAGTACTAAACAGCGGCACGGATTTTAATGATATTTCACATACTTTGATTCTTGAAGAAGGGCATACACGCGGTAAAAGCCGCGGACAAACTCTAGTAATATTAAAAAGGGGAAGTTTTTAGGGATGTTTAAATACAAAAGGTACTAACACAACTACGGGTTCGCAGCTAAATAGTTCGGGGCTATGTTGTATACATATATGACGATTTGAAGTAAATATCGCCATAAAATCGTTTATTGAGGGTCAGAGGTGTATTAACAATTTTCAAGGTAAAGTTTCTATGAGATTTCACTGTAACATATATGCATATTGACGATCCTCTCTAAGTTATTTTCCTTCGAATCGTCTTTTAAATAGGTAGGTTAACGCCAATTTTAGTAATGCAACTAAATGTAATAAAAAATATTATTAATAATATATTATATCCAACTAGTTGCGACCCGGGGTATTATCGGCGGATTAGTATATTTGTACATTTAAGCTTTTCGACCCACGGGAACATTAACATTTTCCAAGATAAGTAGTCATTAGTCAATCCAGGATGTCAGTGACATCCATACTTGATTTTATCAAATTTATTCATTTCAGCTTGGAGAAATAACAAACCCACATGAAATGGACACAGAGTACACCCAGGATCAGAACAACAAGTTGTGGATCACAGTGTTGTCCGATATAGGATGTGAACACCACCAGACCATACGTGCAGTCGTCAATGTGACCTCCGTAGTGATTCAGTGTAATGTGATTTCAATACAATATTATCGCACAATTATATAGAAACTATATAATTGTGTGATATATAAAAGAAGAAAACAACCGTAGGTAACACCGCGGGGCGAAGCTAGTCTAGAAAAAAGTAGCCTAAGTAATTCCTTACATCAACAGCTATGTTCCAGTGAAGGTCCCGTCAAAATCGGTCCAGCCTTTCCAAAGATTTCCGGAACAAACAGACTTACAAAATTTTTAAAAATTGCTTGTTGATGAAGTACCGTATATACTTTCATATGCATTTAACGTAAAGTTGTTAAATTAGACGAAATAACGAACAGACACAGAATTTATTTATTTGTATAGACTGGTAAACTTACGTCGTCTAGATCACTAGTAGGTACTAGGCATTCGGAGGGAGCCATTTGTACCGTAATGGTTTCAAGCTCGGTGAGTAAATCATCGTCTGTAAACTCTGTGACCGACATCTGGTAGTCACCGGAAGTGATGCATGCAACGCCGAGGAGACGACCCTGGAACGAGGATATGCACTAGTTTTTAATTTGACCATTACCTTTAAGGCTTACTTACAGGCTTTCGCTTATAAATATATCTTTATTTTTTATATTAGAATTGATCATTGTAGTCTGTCTTTTACGCAACATTTTTACGCAACAATTAGTTGTAATTTTAAAATATTTTTTTATGATGGTGTTGCCAATAATCATTTTTTCTGTAAGACCGAATTAGGAAAACACTAACAGGTTCTACAAAAGACCTTACACAATTTTCATGGCGGCTGATTTATCTAGAACGACAAGATAGTGTCCCGAAACTCCAAACCATCGAAACACTACTGTGTTATCGAAACCCTACTACTTAAAAAATCAAGGTTCTTATAACAGTATTACAATATTTACGTTTTGAACACATAAGGTTAAGGTACAATATAGGATCCGTTTCAGAGGGTTATCGGATTGCACGTCATATATTCCGATAGTGGGAAGTAAAATGTAATGTTCTCTTATTTTAATAACAATATATATTTCTAACATTGAACACCCAACACCATCTAGTCCCAAGCTAAGCAGAGCTTGTGTTATGGGTACTAAGACAACTGATATTTCTACTTTTTTTTTGCAAATACATGCCTATTATACGTAGAAAACACCCAAACTCCGAAACAAATATTTGCAGATCATAAAAACATTTGATCCGACCAGGGAATCGAAGCCTCAAGCACAACAGTCGCATACGCTACCACTGCGCTACCGAGGCGGTTAATTCCCTCTCTATCTTTTTAAACGGTTCTTTTTTTATAAAATGCAAATTTAGGCAGTCATTTGACTCTACTCTGAATGATGGAAAGCATAAGTAAATGAATTCAAGATTAGCAAGCACTATCCTCATTGCGAACGTGGACAATGCAGCATATTGACTAACACTATGTCAGCTTAGTGAGTTTACTTTTCACGCCTGTAGTGAGAGGGAAACACGTACGCTGATAGAGAGTTCCAGGTTTTAGGAAAGTTTAGTTCGAGAGCGTTCTAAAAAGCTCTCTAAACAAACTAGGCTTTCATGAAAAGAACTGGAATAAAGTTAACTTAAGTGATGAATTTAATCAAGATACCTTCGTGATTGCATCGGTTTTTATGTGTACGGCCATCAAACATGGTGTGGTTTCTTCAGAGGCTCCCAGCCCCTCACCAAGAATTTCTTCCAATTGTGACAAATACCCTGGAGAGCCTTTGTACTTTAGAGACCAATCGGTACCCTTGACTGAACCTTCAGGTACATATATCTCTACCCGGTAGCGCCTTACCTATAATGTAAATTTAGACATTTTGAAAACATTCGTTTTTCTTGTAACTAATTAACAAGGTTAATATATCTAAGAAATTTACTTTATCTCTGTCAAGTCAATATGTCAGATATATATAAAACAGATATTTAGACCTGAATATTGAAGTTACTTATTCGTCAACTGAGAAAATTGAACGCACTCTCTTTCTTATACTAACCTCAATCCCCCCCTCACCCTCTTATTTAAGAACACATTTTTTTTAACTCTAATGCAATAATTATAACCGAAACTTCAATTCGTCTAACAACCTCCTACTTTGTTCTTCTCACACTAACGGTTTTATCGGCTCTTGACCCATCACATAACATGTACTTTTATAATGGATATTTATATATATGTTTTACTGTATATATTTGTATTTTCTATTATATTAGTAGTATATTCAAGCTAATTATAGTATATATTAAAATCACTGCAAGCTATCATTTCCTCATAAGTACCTACCTCATCTTCTCTTCGCGTTGCCCAATCGGTTAACTGGCAGAGAATGACAATGATGCAATACGTTAATTAAGAATTTTGAATTCCGTGATTGCTTCTATGTAATGCATAAATTATGTACCATATCATTTTTATTCAATCTAATCAGTTTTCAAAATAAAACTAAATAAACACGTTCCTACGCTTACAGTTTAAAAATAATTCCTCGAAGTTATTATGTAAAAGATGTTCCATGTTTACGTATAGCTAACAAGAACAAACTTACGATAAACGGTTGTGAGATAGCCCTGATAAAGTTTAAGGTCAAGTGTCAACACGCGATTTATTATTGTTTCAATTATAGATTTAAGATAATGTTCTCATACTTAAACTGAATTCGTTCCTTAATCTTTTCTTTTTAAATACCCACCAAAAGAAATTTCACGTCATATAGAGAACTAACGAAGAAAAAAGTATCTACCCTATAGACTTACATTTAAACCAAAACTACGTTTAGGTAAACCACCAAAAAGTCGAAACGTATAGTAGATACCTAAAACTGGGTAAGGAGTTACAATTTCTTATAAAGCTCATTCATATTCTTTTGCATGCGACGACGTTCGTTTCATGATATGTCGGTTAAGACGGTGATTCTTTAACCTGATATTTATTTATTTATTCAATTTCTACATAAACAAGTTACAGGTTTGAAGTTATCGATTGGTTTCCGCACTAAGTTCGAGGCTTGTGTCGCGGCGAACAAGATCAGATTTAACATTATTCATTGGTGCTAATTCTGCTCTTCTTAATCTCTCCTAACAACGACGACAAACGATGCTCAAAAGATTGGCAAAAAATAATAATAATAGTTAGTGAGGCAACATCAGAAATTAGCACCCTAACATCACTTTCAGAAGGACAGCGGTTCTAGCTTATAGAATATTTATAGATCTATAGGTATATAATTTAGAAGAATATAAAATATAATCAGAACAAATAGATCAATTCCAATATAGATGCCTCTTGAATTGGGTGTGTTCATTCATGTGTAGTTGAGAGTGTTTTTCGTGTGTAAATGTGTTTGGATGCGAGTGTGCGCGTGCATGTGTGTTTGCGAGTTTGTTATGTTTAGCCGCTATTGCTCGTGAATTGGAAGGACTAGTTCATATGAAAGTGATCGTCGTTTGTTAAACGTTCGTCCAAAATGACTTCTAGATATCGTACAGAGTCTGTACGTTCCATGGCATCGCAAGAACAGTTTGAGCGATCTTCAGGGGCACAGCAATGAATTCTCAACGTGTGACCATCTGGGAGTTTTGATGCAAGTGTCTTGTGAAACGCGATGAAATTTGTCTTTTTTAAATTGAGGGTTAGAAGATTTGTATCGAGCTATTTTGTAATGAGAGTATTTCCTTGTTCAGCGGATGCTATTGCTCTTAACCAAAATGTGTTGCGAAAGATAATCACGGTCATCTGCGTAACACAAGACTTCTACATTTGTCATAGATATATTGAGAATGTCATTCATGTATATGCTAAAAAGTGTGGAGCCCAGGATACTCCCCTGGAGTAAACCAACCTCAACGCAGAACTGGTCACTAATTGAGGATCCCACCCTAACGCACTGATGACGATTTGACAAATAACTGCGGAACCAATCAAGTGGACCTCGAATACCCATTGCTTCTAATTTACTAAGTAAGATAGGGACGGATACAGTATCGAACGCCTTAGATCAATCCATGAAACTCCTAAGCAGTATTCCTTGCTGTCCAAAGATTTGGATAGCGTTCACTAGAGAGACTACATCTGCATCTTCTGTAGATTTTTTACGTCTAAAACCAAATTGTTTTTCTGAGAGTAACTTATTGTTTTCAAGAAAGTCGACTAGCCTTTCTTAAGAAAGAAATCGGTCTGTAGTTACTGGGACTTGATCTGTCATCATCTTTATGTATAGGGATTACAACGGCAGTTTTCCAGCATTGAGGAAAGATACCTGTGTTAAGGCTAAGGTTAAAAATGTGCGTAAGTGGTCCAACAGAACGTTTTTTAATTTCTTTTATCAATCTAGGAGAGAAATCGTCTAAGCCCGGGGATCTGACATTTTTAAGGTCGTCAATGAGATTGATAACTTGCTGAGGGTCAGTTGGTTTAACGAAAAAGGAATTGCTTTTAGTTGTTGCATTAGAAGAAGTGTAAGCCGAGGCAAGTGAGATTTCTGAAACATTCAGTTTATTTAGAATATTATCTGCTAATTTTTTACCAATATTTGAAAAGTATTGGTTGCGAATATTAAGCGACGTAACGGGATCGTGATGTTTTTTTATTAGTTCTATAGGAGTTGTGAGGTTGTTTGACATATTACAGATCTGTCTAATTGATTTTCATAGGTTTTTCGAATTACCAGACTCAATCTATTATTTAATAATTGGGTCTCATAGCTGACTTTGAGACTTTTTTGTAGATTAGTAAGGAAATTGCGAAATTTTTTTATATGTAATTTGACAAATGACGTCATTAGGTTTGTTCTTGCTTTCAAGGTAAAGTTTGTCATGAGTTTGTTGGCGTTATCCAGGGTTTATAGAGCTCTGGGAGCGACTAACAGTAATAGTTTTAAAGTTATTTTGCATGGATGTTTTTAGAATTTTATTGAATTCTTTTGCAGCTACGTCTGGGTCGTCAGTTCCATAGATGTTTGTTCTTTAATAATTCCCAACTTTTTTATTTGGAAACGTTTGAATTAAAAATAGAAACATTATGTTAAGTGAAGTTTACTACTATACATAAGGGAAACTCGCATTTAAAACAGTTGAGCCACTTCTGATATTAGCGCGCACAAGCCCACAGACAAAAGTTCTAAAAACTGTTGTTTCGAGTTTTGTTCCTTTAATCTATATTTCCTACAATAGTTTCTCTCCCCTGTTCTTGTTTTATTAAATGCATAGAATAGATATTTTAGTTAATTAACTTTTTTAATATTGACAATAGAGCAGTATACGATGGAATAATAATGCAACACAATAGACTATCTTATAATATTGTATTTCAATCTATAGGCAGCATGCATGGTGTAAATATTACACCATTAGAAGTCTTCATAGATCCAAAATAGATACTTACCAGTAATAACTTTTTGATGAGGATTTCAAAATTTCCTTTCGATAAAACAAGATAGTCGAGGCGGTTGGGTTCAAGGCCCATTTTCTTGATGTTTGAAATTGAGGAAAACACTTCCCTTGAAGCAGTTGTTGCGTCATCACCGTGAACACTGTAGTAGTCATTGCGGTCGAATATTCTCACTGTAGTAGGCGGTTTCTGAAAAATCATATTACCAGTTTGCTTTTAATTAGAAAAATGCAGATGGTTTTCGACTAGCTACACCAGTTCGTGGTTACGAATTAGTCAAGCTGTTCTCGAGTTCTGCGCTTAGTAACACAGTTAGCGATAATTTTTATTTGTATTCATATAAATTAGTAGTGAAAGATGTGTCAATGATTTTAACCAGCTTTTGTAGTTAGGCATTAGAGCTCCATCTACGCAGTACATTTTCAAAATTCGGCCTTTAGAGACTGACGCTACTGGAATATCATACTAAATATAAGTTTTGTAAACAAACACTTTTACTAAAGATAAATCTGATATTAAGAATTACACATCTACAAAAACATTAAGAAACTTAATCACAAAAAAACAAAGATGTAACGAAGCCAGCAATCAAGTAATAAGTTATGTAGTTGTAGAGGACAATATTTATTAAGTATGTCAATACTTTTCCTCAACGATATCTTCTTTAAATAAGAGGACAATTTTTATTAAGTATGTCAATACTTTTCCTTAATGATATTTTTTTTAAATAAGATCAATGCCATTTAAGTGAGAGGTTAATTATCGTGGCGTTTGCCACACAGTGTGTATATCTTTCTTCCGAGGACTTTATATTATGGATGATCTTTATATTATACATGCGACTGCCGATGAAGAGGTCTTGGGTTTACATCCCAGGTCAGGCCAAAAGTGTTATCGAGTTTTTCTGATTATATCAATACATAATAACAGCTCGGAGTTTGGCAGTTAGGATCTGAACATCCGTGCCTCGTAGAGCACGTAAAACTGTCGGTCCTGCACCTGATCTCTACCCGATCGTGTCGGTTAACCGTCCCATTCGATTATGAGAGAAGGAACAGAGAGTGCACCTGTGTTTATACACACTTGTAGACTATAATATCTCCTGCGTAGTTGGATGGTCTCCGTTGAGACTATACGCCGTGGCCGTAATCGGCTAGGAGAACATAATCATTATGTACGAGAATTCTTGTAAATACTTCTTTGCATGTGATCTTTTCTTTTGCTTTGTAGACAGCACAGGCCCGGTTGCTGTGGAGAGCAAGAGGTATGTCTAACAGTGGAGGTCTTTCGGCCGAGTTGATGATGCTGTGATATTTTACTAATAAGCAAACATTGCACGCCTATGGCCTAACTGAGTCTACTCACTATAGCATTTTAGATCAGGGATGACAAGTATTTTCTATATTATAGATATCAAAAAGAAAATCAAAAAAATCGCAAATCTAAAAGCGAATGCAGTTTTAGCCTATATTATGTACAGTATGTTTTAGAAAGGCTGTTACATTGAGACATAACATACATGGGAATACTAGATCGTTGTAAAGTGTGTTACTTTAAATCAAATAAAGTAAATGGACTAAGTTGATTTATGAACATTCATGCATTTTTGTAATTTTCAAAACATATACATATGTTTGAATTTGGACAAGAGCGAAAAATTAGTATTTGGTAAAAGAAAAGACATCAAAATGAATTAATTAATAAAAATTCAATAAACAAACGAATTTAGGTTTACGAAAAATTATGGTTGAATACATATAAATAAGCATTGTATACCTACTTTTCAATAAAAATCACAATAGGAGCAGTCTCACAATACCACAATAAGATTTTGGGCAGAGCACTATATGTTATTAAGTGGTGAGATGTGAACAGCGATACTAAGTTCATAAGCGGCGAGGGCGTGTTTTCTGTGTGGTGGATATTTTTAATTGGATCAAGGCTATTAAGTTCGCAGTTCATTCCTCATATTTTTACCCAGTTGAAGTAAGTCAGCTTTAATCCTATTAGTATTTTCTCAGAATTGAAGATTTGAGGAATTTTGATAATAACTTCTTTATTATTCACGTTATTTCTTAATATGTTTACTTGTGCTTAATTTCAAAACAACCTTTTGATGATAAATTTTGTGTATTGTCGATAAAAAATTGAATTAGTTGAATGTGTCAAAATTTTTAATTAAATTAATGTCTAACACCTAGCTCGTTGATTTTAGCTAGTATTGAAGCATCAAAGGCAATTTAGAATCTAACTTTCTAGCGAAAATTGTTACTTAGTTAACACTACTCATTAACGTACGTTATCTATTTCCAATGATTAACAATTTCTAGAAATGTAATGATATAAATCCTCCTATCATTGTACTTCTAGCACCATCGATACCGACGGCATTAAGATTTATGTAGAGACCACAAAAGCAAAAGAAGTGCATTTTTAAAGTAGCTTTAGTAGGTAACCAACTACCTCATTTTAGGAATGAAATCATAAATAATGTCACTGAATCATTCAAATAATCTTGGCGGTCACCAATATAAATAAATATGTGTTCATTTGACCACTCAAGGTTTTTTGACCCATGTATAAGGTTCTAAGTATATTTTGCACGTCCGAGTTCTGAGAATAAAATATCACTCATAGCTGGTCATAGGGTTATCTCTCAGCAGATAGAAAATTAAAGCTCAATAAATTGGCCCGTTCTGTTGAACCAATGTTAGTACGTGAAGCACTCAGGCCGTGAAGTGAAGTTAATTATTATATTATTTTAAGTGGTTATAAAATACAAACGGTAAGTGAGAAATATTAAATAATGAGCAGGGCATGTTATGTAAATAAAATTATTTAGTATAGTGCTTAACTTTACAAATGTACCTAACTTCTGACACTAAGGACTTAGCGTTTTTAACGAGATTCATTTATTTTCTCGTTAATAATACTATACTATTTTTTTTAATTTACGGTTCATATAAAGTATGTTCAAAATAAAGATTTTTGTTTATTGAAGCCAGCAGTAATACGCACGTCTTATGTCTTTTATAAATGTTTGTAGATATCCTCTCCGGAAGGAAATCGCTAATCCTGACTGTACAGGATAATTGAACAAACTTTGTAATATGGTGCCTGAGATAATTATAAGTTTCAATTTTAAAACGTCAGATATTCATTGAAATGGGTGAAAATCCAAATAACATAATATGCACATTTATGTAATAAACATCCTGGTCAAGACAATAACAGCGTGTTTATATTTTAACACAAATATCAGATTAACTTATTACTTATCCCTCTCGTTTCATCATTAATATATAGTACTAATAATGGTATAGAAGGTTCATAATTACAACAATAACGTAAAATATAATGCACAGTATTAGATATACATAATAAATGAATAAATATTTTCGGAAATCTAGTCCCAAACTAAACAGAGCTTGTATTATGGGTAGTAGACAACTGATATAAATGTATATATTTTTTTGTAAATAGATTCATATTATACATAGAAAACGGCTAAAACCTGTAACAAAAATCTGGAAATTTTAGAAATCATACAACATCGTGCACAGCAGGCGCGTATTTAATGTTGTTTTGGTGTGATAAATACATGACTTTCTAAGAAATTTCTAACATTAAACGCACTAAAGTTCATCAAAGGCAGCCAACGAAACAATATTTTTATCAATATTAATATATTAATATTTTTTTTTTTTATCCAAATATTTACACATGTATCAACCAATGAGAACAAAGACATATAAAAAAATGTTATAGGTATAGTTAGTTTAAAAGATAACAATTTACTCGTGAAAGTCGAATTGTTTAAACAGATATTTTATTTATTTTAAATTACTCATTCAAGTGTCTAGTCAATCAGTGTAGCAGAAAATTCCTATATCGTATGCGCTGCGGAAGCTATTGACTATAGAGCAAAGTAATGTACAGCAGTTTTATATGAGACATCAATATCTACAAAAAAGTCTGCGATACTATATACCTAACTATTAAAGTTATATCACAATAATTACTTTTTTTGTTAAAATATGTGAGGGTGAAGTCGATGCAAACTACGCCTCATTATTTGTTTATTCTTTTCATATTCAAGGCTATCAGTGCCTTAACCTTTTTGAACTATTCAAATCGAACATACTGTTCAAAAGTTATGATGAGTATAATATTGAATAAAAATGAAATTAAGTACCTAATTAACGGTTTCTAGGACTAATAGTTTTATGGTGTAAGTTTGACGTGTGGATCTATGTGTCTGTGTGTATATATGAGTATGTCTGTGGACCGCTGCGGCGTCATATGGCCAAAATGGATGATTTTGATGATTTGTTTTGTCAAAAACAGACTTGATGGAGAGTTATAAGCTTGGAAAGTTTGCTACAATCGTGTTAAAAATGTTTTGTTTTTTTAATTTTTTGTTGGACGGTTTTTGTTAGTTATATTGTTTGGGTAAATCTAATTATTATCAACACGAAACAATTTACAACATATTTGAAAAGTAAGTTCATTTCTTTTTGATCTTTTGGAGTGCGATGTTCTATCTAGACATATAACACAATATAATCTAAGTTTTTTACATATAAAATTCTAGTGCATTTTTATGCCAATGTCCACAAAAGTTCACAACAATTTCCGTTCTCGGTTCCAACACGGTTTCCGTGTCTAATTTTAGGTAATTTCAAATAGAAATACACCCGCGATTCTTAACCATGTTTGTGGAATACAACATGTACGTGTAATAAAATTCTTAAAAAAAGAGAATAAATTATTCCTATACTTAACGATTAATGATGCTTCATACATTATATTGATGATCGTTCTTTGTAATCGTAAGCGAGTATTCTCACTATGGCTTAAAGACATACAAGCACTAAACTTCAATTGGAATAATCACCCTTTTAGATAAGCCAGACTATAAATCTAGTGGAGCATTTTATTCTTTAAGGTGGTCGTTGGGATTTTGCGCAATATGTAGGCTATATTTTGGGACAACATAATATAACTGACATTATTATGTTGCAGATGTGTAGTATACATATAGTAGGTACTTTCTGGAACCTAAGGTTCAATGTTGATAGCGCATATCTTTTTGTAAACTGTAATTTTATTTTATCTCGATCTGCTTCAAGTAATACAATTTTATAAAATCTTATCACTGATTTTCTCTTATAATATACGAAACTATAACTTTTATATTTCATTTATTACAGAACTATTGTCATCGGCAATATGAAGTGGCTAATCATACTAGCCGCGATATCGGTATTGGTCAGGGCGAGACCAGAGAAATATAAAGAACAAGAAGATTTTCAGTATTCAAGAAGTTCGTCAGATGAAGGCAGTAAATCAGGATATTATGACGCACAGAGAGGTAATATGGGCGGAAATTACGAACGTGCTCACAACATGGATTCCCTAGCTCAACATCAAATGAGTGGTCTTGTGAGACAAGTCGATGGAGAATTAGGCGATGGTGCCAAGATGAGGACTGGAAGTGTCTTTAGTGCCGCTAGCTCAAGAGGTGTTTACGGCTCCGGACATTTGGATACAAGTAATCTTCAAGGTCGCAACTTCCAAGAGGGAGTTTCATATGATAACTCAAATTATGGGTCATCGTCCCACACTGCACATTCATCGTCGGCGCTTAATAGTGCTAACTATGCGAATCGTCAATCTCAGAGTTATGGTGGATATGGAAGAACAACAAGTGATACTCAAGCACAGGCTGAAGATCTAGTGTCACTCGATGATTTACAAACAAGTAAACATCAAAATTACGGGAGTACAAGACATAGTTCAGGTTTTCAATCTCAAGCGGGTTTTCAAGAGCAAAGACATTACGATAGTGATAGTACCAATTCCCGTACAGGTTATGGATCAAATATCTATACAAGATATACACCTGTGAGAGTTGTTGTAACACCAGGAGGTAGGGTAGCGCTGCCAGTAACTGTACAAACTTATGACGATAAACATAGCTCATCTATAATCAATCACAATGCATTAGACAGCGAAGTCGCAACAGGTGACATAAACCAAGGTCCTGTTTACAGACCAGGTAATACAAAATATTACGAATCATCTTATAAGTACAATAAAAAATGGGAAAAACATGATACTGTTCCCACATCTGTATCTGTAGTTATTCCCACCGAAAGTCCTATCCCTAAACACAGTGAGTTGTATGAAGATGTTGATATTCATTCATTTGGTAGCAAAAACAATGCAAGAGCTACAAATTTTCAAAGCGCACATTCAGGTAGTGCATCAGGAAGATACAATGCAGCTAAATCAACATCCAGTCAATCTGGCTATGATTCGAATTATAACTCACAACAGTATAGCGGAGGGTCATCTAACTCAAATGCATACACTCACACAGGATATACGGCTCAACTAGGTCATGGTTCATCTTCAGATTCTTTAAATGCTCATACCCAGGCTCAGCGTAATAGTGGACCAAGATACGGCGGCATTTCAACTGATTCTGCTTTGAATACGCAAGCAAGACATAACACACGAACTCAGTCAGATTTCAATAGTCAAGTTGAGGATTTAAGTGCGAGGCCTAAAAGTTATCATTCTTCATATTCATACCATAAGTCATGGGAACGTCAAGGTGACCCATATGTAATTGAGCCTGCGTCTGTTTCAAATTCTAACAGTCATACATCACAACGACTAACGTCATCTACCAAAAATCTTGGATCTTACCAACCAAGTTCTCAATACAATTTAAGAAGTTGTGAAGAAAATTGCCACATGCGCGTTAGGCGTTCTCACGGTACAGATAACGAAAATATGGAACAACAGAGTCAAAGCTCATATGACGATCAAGATTTAGGCCAACAAGTCCAAGACTTAGGCCAGTTAGCACATAAAGACTGGGGCCAGCAAACTAATGGACAACAATCTGTAAACCAATGGGATAATTTGGAAGATTTAAGTCAGCAATCACGAAGCAATTGGGAGCAGCAAAACGTCGGTCAACAATTACAAAATAACTGGGGCCAGCAAAATGTTGGCCAGGAATCCCAAAACCATTGGGAGAACTTCCAAAATTTAGGTCAACAAACGCAAAATACTTGGGACCAGCAAAATGTTGAACAACAAAAAACACAAAACCAGGGCAACAATTTAGAAAATTTAAATCAACAATCACAAAGTAATTGGGAGCAGTTAGCAGTTGGGCAGCAAACAGATAGTCAGACCAGCGCCTTTGAGAATCTCGGTCAAATATCACAAAACAATTGGGATCAGCAAAGTTTAGGGCAGCAAACTAATAGTAATTGGGATAAGATAGAATCGTTGGATCAACAGTCAAATAGTAATTGGGATCAGCAAAATGTTGTGCAGCAACCTAATAACAATTGGGACAAGTTGGAAAAGTTAAATCAAAAATCACTTGCGAAACCCGAAGAAGTGGGACAGAACACACTCAACCAACATACATGGAACAAGTTTGAAGATATTAGTCAAGCTAATCAAAACAAAGACAATTCTGACATTTTTGGGCAACATGCTCGAAGTAAGTGATAATCATAGATAATATTAACAAAAAGCGCTCACTATAATGTAACAATTGCTAGGTAGGTATAACATTATAACAGCTTGTTCACATAGATCCATTTGGAACTTTTTACTATTCATAATAAAACAATTTATAAAATGCGAAGGGCACAATGTTTGTTCGAGGTGGCATCTTACCTACTAATATTTTTTTTATTTTTGCCTAATTTAGGTAATTTTCAGGAGTCTTTCATTTCACATGGTAAGTATAAGGTACAAATCAAATAGTCAAAAACATGTGATATAGATTAAATATGTTTACTAGTACACCAAATTTATTTTTATATACATATAGAAAAGACTTATCATAAGAAAATATGGTTTAGAAAGTAGTGTTGCCCAAAATCGGTCTTGGTCTTGCTCTTGCATTCTGGCATGACCAAGACCGCCTAATTTTAGCAAGACCAAGACCGTGCAAGATTTGAGCAAGAACAAGACTAAGTCTGCGAGACTCTTGCGTCTCACAGTTAGGACTGAGTGTCGTTTCAGGGAGTATAAGAGTTCAGGGTATACGCTTAGAGACTTTATAAGACCCAAAAGAAAGTTATAATAAAAATAATATAAGTTTTCAGGTGCTCAGAATGGATACGAATACATTAGAAATGTTAGATCTTTCACATTTTCAATTAAAATTGCACATTAAAACTTTTAACTAAAAAAAACATATAATTCTATACATGATTATCTGAATGATAAAGTCGTTTGGATCTGACCTTTCGTACTTGAGTCCTAGCCCAATAATAATAGCCCGTGATCGGTTTGCACTACATTGCGTGCAGACTTAATTAATACTACACGAAATTGACACACAGAAAACAACGTGACAGAACAAAAGAAAGTACCAGATATAAATGACTATCCGTGTGACTCCCATAGGACACAATAGATAGTTCAGTTGGTTAGAGTACCGGCACGGATCGCTTAGGTCATGGGTTTAAGTGTCAGTGTCAGATGATTTTTCGAATTTCTCATTAAATTTTTTGACATTTATTAATTTGGTTGGTCTTTACTATGGCTATGTTAATTCAATCTCAAAATGTACCTACTCTGTCACATTGTTATAAGGTTCAAAGTAACGTTTACTAAACAGGAATAGGCTAATAGGTAATTGCGAGACTCTTGCTGCAAGAACAAGACTGCGAGCGCAATACCAAGACCAGGTGTATTGGCGCAAGACCTAAACTAGCTAAGTCTCGTCTTGTTCTTGCATTTGGGGAACACTACTATGTAGAAAGAATCGCAGTTATTCACAATAGAATACTACAATATTTTCTTCATAAGTTCAATTACTAAAAATATATACATTAATATTTTATGTCCACACCAATAAATATTAATAACAGCATGATTGGATTAAATTATGTCAGAGGTTACTTATACCGGTACGCAGTGTTTATGGACATATTGGATTCAGGTCAGGAAAGGGTTTGTTCTTACTTCATTGTACTAGTATGTTAAAAGGTGACGGGGAAACACCTACTATATATATTTACTTCCGAACTATTTATTACTTTGTGTAGTTTAGAAGTTCTATTTACTTCAACATGAACTGGCCTCAACTATAGGACTACAAAACTGACTGATTGTATGGGTATACTTTCGTCTTATTCTGTTCCGATCTCTGATAATAAAGTTACGTAAAAAATATTCGTAAGCTATGTGAACAGGTTGCAAGTAAAATATATGTTTTGATGTTTATTAATATATATATTTTACAACTATGTACTAAAATACGTGCTTATTCTAATTTATGTAAAGCATAGTAACTTCTATTTTTCATCTGTTGTTGATTACTTATCGCTAACGCTGACAAAAAAATTATAACACATGTACTTAAAAGCTGGTGTGACATATATTATATAGTACCTTTATGGTGTTGGTATAATATCATAATTAATAATCACTAATAATATAACAAAATAACTGTGTATGTGTAGATAATGAACCAAAAGACCAACGAAACAATAAATAACATATATTTCTTAATTTAGATGTTATAGAACAGCACAATCAAGATATGGAGTACGAGTTAAGCTATAAACCTGAACATGAACTTCATGCACAATTTGCTCAAAAATCAGAAATTACACCAAACAATACCAATTTGCAACATTCAGAATCCGAGAACGAAAAGGAACTTTTGAAAAAAGTTAGTAATATATGGGACAAATTTGACAGCATGGATGTTGATAGTGTTAATTTTGGCCACATACAAAATAGTATAAGCAGTAACTCAGAAATTCAAACACATGAAAGTGATGCTGATTTTTTCTCTCAAAATGACTCACATTCATACAAAGATATCATTAACGATAATACTGACATCACTCTTCATCAAAAAGAATCCAATGACAACTCAGAATACAGCTACAGCAACGGATTTGTGAACCCATTCTTTAATCAACATCATAAAAATCAACTTTCTAACGCCGATAGTACCTATTCAGGAAACAACGGTGCTTTTGAAACAAATAATTGGAATTCACAAATACATTCTTACAGAAATTCAAACTTTGATTTGGAAAAGTTTAATTATTCTGACACTAATAATCAAGACACTTCATTATCAAGTTTATGGTCTAAATTCGAAAAAGTTGATTCAGGATTATTTACAGAAATGAATCACACTGATACATCCTTAACAACAAATAAAGCAGAAAGCAATTTAACGTCAATAGATGCAAACCAGAACAGTACAATAACAAACGAACCATGGTATGCCCGAGATCCCCACGTAACAGAAAGCAGTACTGCTGCAGGAAGTCTGGAACCTAGGGGGTCAGTTAGTGATAAAATTGATAAAAAAAATCAAAAACCATTAAACGACGACAAGCCTGAGACACCCGAAGACATTGGCCGTGGTGATATCGAGCCAGAGGAAATTAAAGAAACCATTGAAACTAAGAAACAATACAAAAATCTAAGTAGTGGAATGTCACACAATACATTCGATAGTCCTGTTAAACATGAAAATGTTGAAGAAAAAGTTGACCAAAAGAATAACATGTACAGAGAAAATAAGCAACTAAATGACCAACTGGCGGTGTTGAGCATACAACAACAAAAACAAGAAAACATACATGTTCATTTCAATAAAAGTGATGTGACCAATAACACATCACAAATACTTTCACATCAGAGTAAAAATGAAAATAAAAAAGAATACAATACAGAAATACAAAACATTGAAGTCAATAAAACAGATAACATTAATTTATTAAACCAAAGCTACAGTTTGGGAGAACAAAAGAAAATTACAAATCAAAACAATTCAATTTATCAAAAAATCACCAATCATGAAGTAGAATCGCAAAATGGCGCAAATTTTGAACAAGAAAATGTAAATGTGGAGCAAGAGAACTTAAACAATTTTGGGCAAGAAGACTTACAAGTTTTTGCACCCCAAAACGAAAATACAGAAAATCAATACTTACATAACTTTCCAGAAACATTACAGGACTTTAAGCAACACAATGAAAACTTAGAACAACAGAATTTATATAATTTTGGTCAAGAACAAGTATTAGAGGATACACAAAAAAATACAGAACAAAAGAATTTATATAATTTCGGTCAAGAACAAGTATTAGAGGATACACAAAAAAATACAGAACAACATAATTTATACAACTTTGGTGAAAAGGACATACTGAACAATGCTTCTCAGAGAAATAAAAATACAGAGCCCGAAACTTTTGGATCAAAACATAAGACAATTTTCGAAAAAGAACCAAGGAACCACAGTCAACACGTCAACTATATGCATCAAGAAATAAATCACAACAATCCTGAAATACAAATCGAAAATCAAAAGCAACAAAACTTAGGAAATGAAGACATAATTGACTTTAATAATGCTCAAACACAACATGTACAACCTGTTAATCATCATTATGAACAGATAATACCAATAAATTTACCTCGTGTTCAGAAAAGTGTTGGTACTGAGGAGGATGAAAGTAGTCAGAACCAGAATCATGAAGATTTACTGTATGTACAACAAAAAGTACAAGATTTAGGCCAAACTGAACACATGCCTCTAGAGCAGATTGTTGAGCACAATTATGCTGTTGATTATGAACCAAATATTGCTAGCTTGGAACAAGAATTTGAACAGGATTTTGGACAACACCCAAGTTCCTTTGGATATTTAAATAAATTTGAACAGCAAAGCCAACAGTTGGGTGACATACAACAGAACACACAACAAAGTACTACAAACAGTAGTCCAACTACTACTACCAGTACACAAAAGGCAATTATTAGTCCACAAATAACAGAAAAAGTAACTGAAAAACCTGGTTTCTGGAAGTCTGTAGGTAATAAAATTTCAAGTGCAAAAGATAAAGTAGTTTCATGGTTTAGAAGTTAGATAAAGTTATAAGTACGGAATAGAAGAATAATCTATTGAGTATTTCTAAAATGACCTAGTCATTAAATTAAATTATGCTTTTCATATATTTATGGGCATGTATAAAATAAGTACGAGTTACAAAAGTATTTAATTATACTTGTAAACCTTAAAAAAAGTGCAATTACTTAAAGTAAAATATAATCAAGCCTTTACTATATTGTACTATAAAAATTATAACTAACTCCACTACTTACCTCTGGTAGAGAATTGATGTATTTTACAAATGCTTGTTGTTGTACTGAATCTGTAAATTGTAATGAAAAAGCAAATAGTAAATTATTTAAAAAATAAATAATTGTGTATTTTTTGAAAAACTGTCACAATTTTATTACAACCTTCCTCTCCTCAACATAGTTGCCTAATGTGAAAAATGTAGAAAAATATTTTACCCACTAAGACTCCTGTTAACTATTTAACAACACTGATCACTACAAATCAGGACATATTTGTTTGTTAAATAAAAAAAGTACCAGAATGACTGAGCTTTGCTCGGTTTTTTTTGGTAATTTTCTTAAAATAAATCCTAGCTAGATCAATTGCTGGAGCTACTTCTGAGATTCAGCTTATATACATGTTATATATATATACACACACATATATATATATATATATATATATATATATATATATATATATATATATATGTGTGTGTAAATATATATATGTATATACATATATAAATATGATGCTAGCTGTCTAGAACGGGAGCACCAACCTACTGAGAGAGGTGCCGTTCACACTCGCACTTCGCACACTTAATTTAATTGTGGATGAGGTAGACATATTTTATTGCTCGCTGAGTGAATTCACAATGACAGCATTAAAAATAATTTGTTATCTATATAAAATATATATGTATATATTGTGTAATTGGAAATTACGTGACTTTATTACACAACCTATTACTTAAACATGCTTATAGTCTTTGTTTCATTACATGACCTAAGGATTCATTTTAAATTTTCTTGCATCTCATATAAAATTTCAATATTTGAAGCACTTCATTGATAATTCAGAGTTGGAAAACTATGTATTATTTACCTTAGCAACAAGATTGAAAATGTTTCTATCACAAATTGTATTGTTTATTAGTAAACTTGACCCTTTATACACAACTACAGCATGAATAGTTTTGACAGTATATGTATGTTTGTATGTTCTACCGTAACATAGCACCTAAACTACTGAACCGATTTTGATGAATGAGGTATCATATCCCTATCAAGTGATAGGGTAGATACATTTTACCAAGTTTTATAATTTTTGCTCATTAAAGTTTTTTAAATTAAAATGAAATTTGCAGTTTAAACTTAAAAAAAAAATTATGTGTAACAGAACGTTAAACTTAAAGTATAAAATAATATCGCTAAACTTGATGCACAATAGTTCATGTTCACAACGAGTAACTTCAACATATTGAAGCGTTTTTTATTATATCTACCTTAAGTGTTATTAACTAAGAGAAAAAAGTATGCTATAATAATTCTGGCAAAGAAACTAATGCAAAATTCCGAACATTATTACCGAACGCTTTTGTGTGTTTACTATATACTTTATCAAGAGCATCACATAGGTATATCGACTCACCTAAACTCAAAGCGTGGATCGGTTGCAGTGAAGACATATTCGATTAATGTAATATTAATACTGCAACAAGAACAAATCCTAACAATTTTAATGTATGTATTTACTAATTAAACGAAACAGAACAATGTTGACAGAAGTTTGTAATTCGTAACATTGATTAAACATCGCGGGAAAATATTATTTGACTTCTGACTCTGACGTCTTTGGCAGCGATGTTACCACAGAAATATGGCATGGGATTCAAAATATTTTTTTTAAAGTGAAGGCTTTCATGAACAAGTGCATTAATATCGATCGATAAATGGAATGTAATCTCAGATCAGAGAAGCCATTTTTTTAATATGATGTGTGTGACTAAATCCCTCCTTCTCCCTAGAATTGCATTAAAATAGGTAATCAGTGAAAATAAATCTGTTTGTAGTACAAAAGTAAGAAAGTCGACAATTGATATTAGGGCTGTGGAGGTCTGATAACTGCCACGCAATTCATAAACACAGTAATGAGTAGCCATTCCACATAAAAATAATATAGTTTAGTCGTGGCGTTATGCAGTATGTTGTCTTATTACACTGAAAGCTAAGCCCAATTTAGAAATATTCAGAGAATGACATATTTCTTAGATCTCGACACGTTGGTAGTTCAACGTAATTGATGAGAGGCAGATTTTGTTACCGGTGTGTTTGGAGCTAGCTTGTGCTTTAAATATAAACGTGTCGTTATTTGGATTCACACTATCCTCTTGCACGTAATTTATTTTAATTTTAATATGAACAGTATATTGTCTGTACATTTGTGCTAGAGCTGCCTGTTGCACCTAATTTTTCATTTTATGAATAGTTAATAGATCTGATAAGTTTTTCATAAAATTGTGATAGTTTAGATACATCAAAAAAAGAGATTCCAAAAGCCTAGATTGCACACAAGTAAATTTTGTTTTTAAATTTCTGAAATGTTTAGACTGTAAAATGTAGTTGTTAGTCGACGTCAAATTTAAAATGTCAGGTTGCACTGTAGGTAGTCTTTAGAAAATAAACGAATCGTTGTAGTGAGAAATTGTCTTGGTGATTAATTTAATTTGTTATCGTAATATGTTGATATTCAAGTGTGGATTAATAATTTTAACATCTACATATATTGTTTCGTAAGTGTTTTTTATTCTAATTATTTTTTTTAAAATTAACACAAGTATCCAGTGTTTTTTTGTTTATTTTAAGAGAAAATAGAACTGTTTGAAGTGTTTTACCTATCCAATATACATAACGTATCTACGTACGTTATTCTAATGTCTAAATTGATTTATGATGTCTAAATTGTTTTAAAACGTACGTAAATTTTGTGTGTATTTTACTTTCACTTTGATTTAGAATGTATCGCTTGAGTGAATTAATTTGTTTTTATAAATGCTGAAAATGTCTGTTTTCTTTACTTTTCAGTCTGTGTTTTCAAGTTTCGCAAGAGATAAGTTCTTTGGATACTGGCCTTGCT
Organism: Hyphantria cunea; assembly: GCA_003709505.1. NCBI lineage: Eukaryota > Metazoa > Arthropoda > Insecta > Lepidoptera > Erebidae > Hyphantria > Hyphantria cunea. The sequence goes on along the minus strand of PKRV01000512.1, from coordinate 3,498,247 downwards.
TTTTTGTACATAGCCAGCGGAGCAATAGGTGAGAGGCATTTATGCCTATTATATAAACTTAGTGTTGAAACTCTATGCTTTATGTGTAGTGAAATGAAAACATTGCCATAAGTTGTCTGGATTACTCTTAATAGTATGATATTAAAGTTTTCCTTTTTAATTAAAATAAAAAATCATTATGATACCACTGTTTGAAAATAACTTTATTAGATTTCTTTTTTTTTAACATACCGCTGCTAAAATATTTTGGAGGTATTGTTTTGTATTTTTAACAACCTCACAAAATTGATATTACCACTAAAATTATAATAAATTTGGTTAAAAATATGTAGCAATCAAAACAAAAACAAATTACTAATGTAATAAATATGTATTTGCTAAAAAAACATAGTGTTACAATAATTTTAATTTTACATAAAGTAAGGAAATATTAAAATGTTTCCTTTTTATTCCTCTATAAATTAGTAGCCTCTTCAAGGTGATAATGTGTTAAAAACCTTTAGCTGGTGAATAAAATTGCAATAAGAAAGTATGTGTTATTACGCTATACAAAATAATAAATTGAGTGAAGATGCAAACTAATTGATATTACATTGTCATACTCGTTAGAAGCATATCTGTTTGGGTGTTGGAATAGACAAGATTAAAGTAACTATAGATTCATACACAGACTACACCAATAGAGAAGATAATAATAAATATATAAAGAAATGTATAAGGCCATAGTCCATTTCAATAATGTTAGACATATAGATATTCAAATGACTGATAACATTAAACAGCTGTATTGACTGTCTACAGAATTACTAATCCTGAGTATAATCATGGGGCAAAACTTTTTTATTTGGTATTTCTACATATTAATTGTGTGTATAAGTGGGTATAATTTATATATTTATTATATTTTACTTTTCTCTATAGTAGTATTCAATGTCAGATTCATCAAGTTTAGCAATCACTTCATTTTCATATGTATTCATATTGAACCATGGTATAATGTCCGTATGAAAATATGTAATGTTACTATTGGTACCCATAGACAAAAGTATGGTGCTGTTTATTTTTATAAATATATGTTAATGTCGCAATATCATACTAATATTAAATTTTTTTCAATCAACTAATCCAAAAATACATCTGTTTATTACCAAGTTTTGTTCAACTGAACTTATAAACCATATTTATGTATTAACTTATGTATGTTGTAACTACTTATCTTTTTAACCGACCTAAAAAAAAGAGGAGGTTATCAATTAGACTGCATTTTTTATGTTTATTACCTCTAACCCTGACCCTTAACTTTCGATTGAAACAATTTTGTTGATTCTTGTTTTATTTGATTGCTGGTGCTTCCCATTTAAATTTGGCCCGGTTCTTGAATTTTTTTTATTTAAAAATTAGATTATATACCTTCATTATACCATAGTTCAATGTTACTTTAACTAATGTTTTCGTGCTAACCACATCTCTTTTTACAGCTGGCAAAATTATATATGACAGATATCAGCAAATACATATACTTGGTTCACTAACAACAAATCCAAATGTTACTTCTTTTGCGAATAGGATAGCTTCCTTTTCAGCCTCATTATTCTCTTTGGGCTTCCTGGTGTACTTCCTCCTCTTCCTGTTAAAGGTAAGAGAGACCAATCCTATTATATAAGGCAGGACCTAAACTCCTGAACTGTATGAGGTCTCATTAGGTTCCTAATAGTAGCTAGAGTGACATAGCTATATAATAATAATAATAAAACTTTATTTGCAAAACACAATTTTTTATCACTAGTTTTTATGTAGTTGGGTTATAGTTTTGAAACATTTTCTTGTCGAAGATATTTTTAACAATATAATTCTTGTTTTTTTTAAATTACGTTTGGTATATGTATTAAAAATTTTAAGTCATGAAACTATTGACGAACCTTCATCGAAAAATAAAGCAAAATTAGTATTAAATCCCATAAAGAGTATATTCTTAAAAAAAAGTCAATTAAAAAAGTGCTTTGATCAGTTCAAACGTATTTCATCTATTTTTTTCGCTTACTTTTATCTTTACTTAATTGTGGAATAAATTTGTACTACAATATTACTAATGTCTCAAAGGGCAATTAGGCTGAAAAACGACTCCACGACACAAGGAGTCTTGGAGTGGAATCTAGCCACCATGTACCTGTTTATTTTTTGAGACAATGAATAGTATATTACCTAAATGTATTAAACATTGTGGAGTATGTCGTCCTTGCGTTAAGGCAAAAGTGCATTTACGTAAGCACTGTGAAAATTTTACAAATAATTATGAACATACAACTGTTACACATTATTGAAGTGGCAGTATTATTGTAATAGGTCTAACGAAATATTTGTGCTTGGAAATCAGTTGAGGTGTTTGAACATTGGTCAATGGTTGTGTTAAGTAGTCGTTGATGTCGTAACCAAGAGCCCACATTTCAGAGAATGAAACATCCAGGTTTCTTTATTATGATGGCTCTGCAATCACAACTGGAAATGAAACTATTTGTCTAAAACCTTCTTTTATATTCTTCAACAACAACAATATACAACAACTCAACATCAGAATGTGCATTATGATCTTTTTACCCGACTACGGCGAAGCCAGAAGGAAGGGTAATCATTTTCGCAGTCTGTTTTAACCTATGTATGTCTAAACTAATTAACCGATTTCAATTAATGAGGTGTTAATATATTCGTAATAATAGTCCGGGTGACATTTTATCAAACGTATTTAAGTATTCGGGATATAACTCTTTAAAAAAATTCTCATTATGTATCAATAACTGACGTTGCTCATAAAACACAATGTTCATAATCATTTAACAAAAAGAAATAAATTCTTACCATTATGATAACAGCAATATAAATGCTTGCATAACAATGTACATTAACTTATTCGCCGTTCAGGGGTTTCACAAGTAACTAATTTAAGTTATGTAAAACTTACAAGCATGAAGTTTCACTCGCCCTACCTGTTACTTTAAACTTATGCAATTTTTCACAGGTTGATAGCAAATGCCTGACGGCTTTGAATATTTTTGTATGTGGATTTGGCACTTTATACATATGGATGCAGGTGAGCTTTCATTTTTTTTCTATAAGTAAATTAAGTGAAATATAGTGTGCAGTTGCTTATCCGTGTAGTGACGGATCTGGAAAACGGAGTATGGTGCCGGTAAAATCCAAATAAATCTCCCATCGGCTTAGCAGGAGATCTAAATGCGTTTTTTGGCTATAAAACCTTCCAAATAAATCCCCTGGGGTAATCAAATGGAAATTAAATCCAATAAGATCCCCTAGTTGATGAGTGTGGACGAAAATTCCAAATGAATCCACCAAGGGATCTAAATAGAGGCTCCTAGTGGCCGTAGCCCTTTTCAGGCATAGGCCTGAAAAGGGCTACGGCCACTAGGAGCCTCTACAATACAATATTGTACTGCTGGACATAGGTCCAGCAGTACAATATTAAAGGTTGTTGATGATGATGTACATTTTGTAAATAACGTTGTAAGGCTGGCTTCTGAAGCTACGTCCAATGACCCGGGATAATAATGGTGATTGCTCGACAGCTGCATCATGCATCTGTAGTCATCATAACTATATGATAACTGTGATGTCACCACGTTAAAATTATAACTTTAGTACTTTGTATTTCACGACCACGATACTGATAAGATGAGGTCATATTAATTATAGACCCCTATCCTTAATAAGGTTCTCGAAGTTAATATCTTCATGGATGTTCATAAAAGGCTTTTGTATTAAGAGTCTGTTTTAGTAAAAGTTTCTCAGACCACGCTTTACGTTATCTACTTCTTCATTACTAGTTGAACCTCGCGTTGTTACCCGCGGTACGGCAATAACCGCGGGTAACGCCGCGGGCTGAAGTTAGTCTAACAAAAGGAGCCAAAGTTACTTCTTATATCATCAACTACCTAACAATGAAAGTTCAGATAAAATCGGTCTAGCCTTTTCAGAGATAAGCCTGAACAAAGAAACAGACAAAAAAAAAAGATTTTTTGATGTAAGTATCGTGTATACTTTCATTTGTATTTAGTGAAAAGCTGTTAATTTGAAATTACAAACGTCTTCAATTTTATTTATCTGTATCATGTGTAGATAGATTCATTGCCGATTTCTTGTATAGTTTAGTTTTTCTAATTATCAAATTATTGGTATAGTGGTTAGTTATCCCTATTGCTGATTTAGTAGAGGTCGTGCTTTCGTTCATCGATAAATAATAGATGATGAGACCGATCATGTATAAATATTTGATTATCTGTATATGCTATTTCTGTGTAAATTGGTGTTAGGCGGTCGTGTTGTATTGTATTTTTATATACAGTTACCTGGATGATGAAATGAATCCTAGCTAGATCGATTTATGGCCCCCTAAACTCCCTGCATACCGATTTTCATGAAAATCATTGTAGGCGTTTCCGTGATTCGGATTATATGTATATATCAAGAATTGCTCGTTTAAGGGTATTAAATAGTGATAATGCAAAATTGAATAGTTATTGACTCTACCTACAGCTATATTTAGGTTAGCCTTTGAAAAACAAGAAATAATTTTTCCTTGAATTTTGATTAAATTCAAATATTAACTAAAATTACTAAACAAGTTATGAATTATTAAAAAAAAGCCTGACTGCGCATAATGTTTTTTATTTTGTTTTTTTTTATTTTTTTATTTACGCAGTATCAAGTCACTCTCACGGCTAAGAAGAATCTTTTGACACTACTCACATAAAAATATACGACAAGCCGTTTAGGCTCTAGGGCGTGCCAAAGAAATATACATTCATACATACATACACTCGAAAAATATAACCCTCTTTCTTTCGCAGTTAGGTAAAAAAGTAAGAAGTAAGTGAACACAGACTAGCTCATTATTGTAGCGAATTTGCCTATTAATGTCATTTAGATTGAAGAGAGAGCTTAAGTACTTAGTATACTTTAAGCGGCAATTGCTTTATGCATAAAGTGAGCTAACGTTAACGTAAGAGTGATGTGTCACGCACGCATTCACTATTAGATGTAATTGACATAAACTCAATTGATAATTTCCTTCTGTCTGGGACTGTACAATATAATATTACACCTTAATTATCCGACTGCGAAAGAAGGAGGGTTATGTTTTTCGAGTGTATGTTTGTATGTATATTTCTTTGGAACGCCCTAGAGCCTAAACGACTTGTCGTATTTTTATGAGAGTGGTTTCAATAGATTCGTCTTAGTCGTGAGAGTGACACTGGGCACATCAAAATTAAAAAAAAAACAAAATTCAGGATTTTTGGCGCCATAAAGCAATTTCGAAATAAAATGTTTTCAAAATACATCGAGTGTGGTATCAAAATAAAGAATTTTTAACGGTGATATAACGAATATCAAAGTATTGGCTTTTATTGTAATCTCTAGCTACTAATAGCTCTAATTGCGATGCGAAAGTGTAAAAATTTTCCGCACATTCCTACTAGTGATGTGGCGGATAATTAAAAATGTTGATCCACGCAACGGATTCAAATGTGGATTATTGGTATCAAGATCCGCGGCTAGGGATCTTAACTTTCTTCCTCAATCGGTGTACATCACACGGTCTGATTTAAAGATTTAAATGTAGGTGTTTTGCAGTGAAAACATGCAGAAGAATAGGATTCATTTTTGTGTGACAGCGCCAAAAATAGTACCGTCGAAATGTCACTAGTGGGAAGTTGTTTGTCAATGGTAAAAAGAGAACTTAAACTCTTTTAAAAAAATCGGTGGTTTAAGCTAACATGTTGTATAATATCTGTATTATCTTACAAAACTTTTAAGAAAGTTTTGTAATGATGATATGATATTTGAATGATGAGAAAAGATGATTTTTTTTATGAGGTAAATGATCTCTAAAAGATACGTCAAAAATGTAACGGATATGGATACGGATCTTTCATATCCTACGGATACGGATATCCGGACATCATTAATTCCTACACTAATATTGGTCAGCATCAAATGTATGAAAGTCTATTTACGATTAAAACAAAAATAATCGACACTTCCTGTCGTCAATAGTTGGAAATATTATACTATTCTCAAGTCCCCTATTTTGGGAAAGGAAACAATTAGCCCTTCTTCCCCTGTCGTTCGCTTTTTGCCGTAGCTTCAGCCGAAAAAACCTAAAGAAGTCGTTGCTTCAGTTTGCTATTGAGTTTGATTACTAAATAAAATAAAGCGGTATCAATGATAAAAATAAAACAAAACAAACGTGAGGAAGAATTTGACTAGTGGGTTAAAATAAAAACAATACGTTTCTTTCTAATCTGTTGCGATAACTTTTCAAACACTTTATTGAATAACGACATCATGCTAAAATAAAGCAATAATAAGTAATTGACGAGATGTGTACATAACTTGGAGGGGTGGATCATTGTTAGTCGTAATTTGGTGAGCAAGCAATGAATTCGTTTTTCCTGCCAACATTTTTCATCAAAGTACGTAGCTATTGAGTATGGAGGTTAGTGAACAAAAGCAAAAAAAATTAAACAAATATTTTGTAGTAAATTAAAATGTAAATTATCGTGATAAAAATATTATTTACTCAAATATTAACTGTGATATTTTGAAACGTTAATAACGTGCAAATTTCACTTTTACTAAGTATATTTTGAATGTGATTAAGTAAAGAATAATTTAAAGTCATTAAATAAACCTGAATTAATGTAAATTTTTGCAAATTAATTGTTTTGCAATTCAATGATTTGAAATAATTAATGTGCAATTTTTTATTATTATTATTGTCTGTGATACCATTTTACGTATGTATGTATATACACATGTATGTATGTGTATACACAGACATAGGTACATAGCTTTCGTTAAAGAATACAAACTTATGCTATTTTGTCCATCGCAGGAATCGGAATATATTTCTGTGAGTAAGAAACCAGTTAAAAAAAGAGTACAAGTTTGCTTTTAGAGAATTTTATTTTTAATTGTGATTGATTTTATTATATTTAAGTATTCCTCGGTTGTTGAGAGACGTACGCACTTAAACTATTTATAATTATGAGACGCCTTAAAATGTATGCAAGATACATTATACATTGAAATATTCCGTTAATTAATAACTGAATACTAATACTACTGATCGATATCAATCGAGTAAACATAGAATAACTTGGGGTTCCGGGAGCGGGAGTTAGTTTGTTGTAAACCTCAGATAACCCTCTTAGGGGTATTTATTAGGGGGTAATCTGTTCTCTACCTTTTGTACTAGCTTTTATGTTTCATGTTTAATAAGAGTTGTCGGTTCTTATCTTTCAACGCTCTTTGCGCCAGAACTTCTGTCAGAAAATATGTGTTGTGAAAATTACTACACGCATTGTAGGTATGAACAGTTTTATGTATTGCGCTTTCTCAACATATTTTTGTAAACACAGACAGTTACATATTTTAATCAAGTCACAAATAAATGTCAAGAAAAACGACAAAAACATGTGTTAGCAAAAAAGTTTGAAAAAAATTCTCATCGTCGATCACACAGTGACTAAAGACGAAAGTCTTCTATGCGTGCGTCCTTTCCGTAATCTCATAATCTCATACGGAACCGAAACGTGGACACTAACGGTACGACTGGTCCATAAGTTTAAAGTCGCTCAGCGTACTATGGAGAGGGCTATGCTCGGCGTTTCTCTAAGGGATCGCATCAGAAACGAGGTGATCCGACAAAGAACCAGAGTCATAATAGCCCACAGAATTAGCGAGCCGAAAAGGCAGTGGCTTGTGGCCACATTTGCGTAGAACCGAGTTAGGGTAAATGAGTTCTTGAATGGACACCGCGTCTCGGCAAACGTAGTGTAGGACGTCCACAGGCCAGGTGGAGTGATGATTTGCGCAAGACACCTGGCAGGAGCTGGATGCGAGAAGCCGTGGATCGAACTATGTGGCTTGCAATTGAAGAGACCTATGTCCAGCAGTGGACAGCCATAGGCTGATGATGATGATGTACAAAAAAGGAGCAACTATTATTGATCTTTAATTTAATTTAACTTCATAGATGAAATTTATTGACGAAAAATATTATCACGATAAATATATTATTATCAAGTTTTTAATTAATTGGTCGTTGCTGCAGTAGCAAATATTGTTCAAAAATAACAAAATATTATAATAGTCAATTTAATACTAATAAAAATGCAGTATTTTGTAAAATTTACATTAGGCTCAGTTTAATCCATCCCCTCTAAGGGTTAAAATGTAAAAAACTGAAGATGAAAGTTTCTTAAAATATATCATGATTTATTCAATTTTTTGTAGGAATATCATTATGAACCGCTTTCTACTGCCGCATGTTGTACCAAAATATATATATTTTAATTAAATTTGCAATCGGTTATCTAATCTTTACTTCATAAAAACCGTTGGATATATCTACTTGCAATATATTGTGGCTTTTTGAGTGTACGATGACTTTGAACTACTCCGCTTTTGTACAATATACATTCATATTTTAAGGTTTTCCCTTCTCTATCTCACTCCCGACGCAATAAGAGGGATGTTATAAGTTTGAACGCATCATAACTCTTAAACGAATAGACCAATTTGGATGCGGTTTTTTATGACACATATACCCACTATAAATGTGTTTTGTTTTAATTTTCGAAATATTTTTATAAAAATGTTGTCAATTATACGTAGAGAAATGTCTTTTGTGTTAAACAATCAAGTCATCAATAGTAATATTAGGTTATCTAACCCGTATTTCTGACATACTGAACGAAAAGCCTAACATAGTCTTTCTGTCTTCTTCGAGTCTCTTTGCCAAGCTGGTTGGGGTTGGCTTTAATTAGGCGTTAAATTAAATTAAACGCTCTCTCGACATCGCCAACGCCTTTAATAGTCTGCCATTCAGCTGCATCAGGGAAGCGCTCCAGTACCACGGGGTGCCAGAGTACCTGAGGCGGCTGGTGGCAGACTATCTGGAGGAGCGTACCGTCGTGTACGAGGATCGAGATGGCGCCTTGAGACGGCGACCCATGTCGTGCGGCGTTCCGCAGGGGTCTGTCCTAGGACCACTCCTGTGGAACGTGGGGTACGACTGGGTCCTTCGCGAGCGTCTCCCCTCCGGGCTGGGCGTAATTTGTTACGCAGATGACACATTAGTCACAGCCCGGGGGGCGAACTTTCAGGAGGCGGCGTGCCTGGCCACCAGGGGAGTGTCTCTGGTGGTCGGGCGCATCGAGGCGCTGGGCTTGCGGGTGGCCCTGGACAAGACGGAGGCCCTGCTCTTCCACGGGCCCCGTCGCGGGCCGCCCCCCGGCGCCTCCATAGTGGTCAACTCGGTCCTCGTACCGGTTCGGGCCCAGATGAGGTATCTGGGCCTGATCCTCGACGGTAGGTGGCTCTTCGACGAGCACTTCCGACAGCTTGCTCCCAAGCTGGTCGACACTGCCTCCGCCCTAGGGCGACTTTTGCCCAATCTGGGTGGAGCCAGTGTCGCAACGAGAAGCCTCTTCACGGGGGTGGTCCGGTCGATGGCGCTGTACGGCGCACCGGTGTGGGCGTCGGCTCTGACCGCCCAGAATAAGGCGCGCCTCTGGCGCCCTCAGAGGGTATTGGCGATCAGAGCCATACGCGGATACCGCACGGTGTCGACCGAGGCGGCGTGCGCCTTGGCCGGTACACCCCCGTGGGATTTGGAGGCGGAAGTGCTCGCCGAAGTTTATCGACGGGTGGCTGAATTCCGGGCGGAGAGTGGCATGCGCCCTCCGCCCGAAGAGGTACGCGAGTGGCGTGAAGCCGCCCGTCGAGCCACTATGGTTCGTTGGTCGTCGCGGCTGGAGGCTCCACGTGCTGGCTTCGCCACCGTGGAGGCGCTCCAGCCCGTCATCCTCGAGTGGGCAGGGCGGCAGCACGGGACCCTTTCCTTCCGACTGACGCAGGTGCTTTCCGGGCACGGTTGCTTCGGGAAGTACCTGCACTCGGTCGCGCGGAGGGAATTGAGTCCCGCCTGCCACCACTGCGACTGCAGTGAGGACTCGGCCCAGCACACGCTGGCCGCGTGCCCCGCTTGGGCGCCGCAGCGTCGGGCCCTCACTGCAGTCATCGGAGGAGATCTCTCGCTGCCGGCCGTCGTACGCTCCATGGCCGGCGGCGAGAGCAGTTTTACCGCGGTCGCGACCTTCTGCGAGGAAGTCATCTCGCAGAAGGAGGCGGCGGAGAAGGCCCGGGAGGACGATCTCCACTCGGACCCGATCCGCCGCCGGCGAACCGGGCGGCGGAGGCGCGCCTACCAGCGCCTCATGCCGCCCTGAGTGTGGCCTCGGATGGGCGGGACGGGTTTTCCCCCCCATCCGCTTAGAGGCCACCCGCGAGGGGGGGCGACGTAATGCGTGTGCCGTACGTCGCCCACCTTGAGAGTTTTTAACATCGGAGACGGAGCCCGCTTCAGTGCGGGCTGGCGCTGGGAGGGGTCCGGATGGCGTAAGAAAGCGGTTCCTGGATCCCTCCCTTCTCAGGCGCAGAGTGGCACACCGTGGTGGTTTAGTGGGTAGTCTGGCTGGTGTCAGTCAGGAGTCCCACACGAAGCGAAGCCCCTGTACCCGCAGGGGGGGAGCGAAGTGCGTAAAGGCATTCCACCACGTCAAAAAAAAATAAAAAATGGCTTTAATTAGGCGTAAGTAGCTGACTGCGATATGGTTAAACTTTGCTTTTTGAGACTGCCGTCATGCCTCCAGAATCTGATACTAGACTAGGCGAAATTGCAGTTCTGCAGAAAAACTGTTTTTATCATTCCAACTACCCGTAAAGATTGCCAAATATGATCGTATGGCAACCGGGACCGACGGCTCAAAGTTTTAAAAATGGTCATTCATCCAAAGACTGAGCTGGCAAGGATTGCTTGATTTGGCAATGTGTTAACTTATGTGGTTACTACTGAGTTTTGAGCAACACGGTAGGGATTACCCACACGCAAACGTTTTTAAGTATAAACTCAAATGGGCCTACGTACGTGTTTAAATTTTTTTTTGTATTTAAGTTTAAAATGTGTTCATGTGGAAATTTCCTATCGCAAAAAATGACAGAGTGTGACAGAGATTTTTTTTCCTTAATGGTATTATAATTTTTGTTTCAGTGCATCATTACGACATATATCTCGACGTTGTATTATGATAAAAAACTAACAGTATTTCGACAATGCCTTGCAAACGTGAGCTTCCTTATTTTGATCGTAATGGCAATATTTGGGACAGTCACGTCATTATTACCTATCAGTAAGTATTGGAATCTAACAAGTTCTGAAACATAATACGGTTTTCAATATCCGCTGGTAAGATCTAAGTGATATAGAAATTAGCTAAAAGTCTGGTCTGAATATCACCCACTTTTGATTACTCTCTATTTTATAATATAGCCTTGCTTATGTCCGTCCATGTGTAACTATTCTATTCTCGCGGTAAAGAGTAGCCTATGATATAATATCCTTCTTCAAGAATCATAGTATCCCCATGCCAAATTTCATTGAAATCGGTACAGCGTGATAAAATAAGCGCTTACAGGCAGAGTTCGGTTAATTTCGTAGCTATCGTATTTATTTAGTATAGATGCGCTTGTAATGTTTTATTTACTTAAGTAAGACAAAATATCTATTGTTATATCGTGTAATCTATTGGTATTACGGAAACCTCGGTCGGTCGAAACTCAAGACATCCTTTCTCTCGACTGTTTCACTTTCCATTTGTGTAGTTTTGTTCAAATATTGGGTAGGTTCTGCACTGAGATGCATTATAACGTAAAAGAGATCTCGTGTTTTATTTACGCTTCCTTGAGCGTTCGTATGAAATTAACGAAATGCGTTTCGGAGTCATTGGCCTTTAATGAAGTCATGAACAAAATACATTGACAAATAGTTACGGCGTGTGCGTTTGCGTTTAGTTTCAGCTGAAAACCAAAAGACCTTAAGGCCGCATTCCTTTTAAAATAATGTGATTAGTATGTAATTCAAGTTTACGTTATTGTATACAAGTGGAAGTTATTTACATGTAATAACTAATTCATATGCACATTTGTCAAAAGGTAGAGCGCAATATATGAGTTTAATTGTATAAGTTTGTGTTCAAATACAATGTTAATAATTACTAATCTACTATTTTATGTAGCGTAGTGTTAATATAAAGAGATTTAAGAACATCGTACGTTAAGGTTACTGTAGCAATATTTTAGCAACACTTAAATCAGTTATTCATGTCAACCCTCGAGACTCGAGCTCTATAATCGCTTTTTTTTTATTTTAGGGTGTTTTTTTGTCGTAGTCGAATATTGTAGTTACTGACATCCAAAAAATGTTTTAATAGGAAGTTACTATGAATAGAAATAATCAAAGAAATATGTAACTTTAGTTCATTTTGTGGAGGAATTGATCTCATGTCCCTCCAACACAAAGGAAGGATCCTCCGACCAGGCGAAGTGATTATACCAGGCGAGCCAAAGCCCAACGTTTAATTTTTTTTTTGTTTGTACTATAGCTGTTGGCCATAGTGGCCTCTACAACTTTACGCGGACTATATTGGTGAGCGCTGAGGGCTCTCAACCGGTAATTAATTAATTAAGTAACATCGCCCAAGGGCAACCCCTGTGGGGTACGGACCTCGGCTTGGGGCGTTACTGGTGGGCTAGGGCGACTAAGTTCTGTATTTTGTTGGCAAGCGCGACGCGTGTTACGGCCCCGGCGGCGGGGTCGAAACCGTGGGCGATTCGTGTTGGCGCGTGCCGCGTACGCTCTACGTTGAGCGATAGTGGTGTCGTCGTCCGGATCCCTAAGCGCATGTTTGGGCCTACGTACGCGTGAGATGGTGCTAGGTGTGTAATTGCTAACCGCAACCACTAAAGGGTTGGGGTGTGTCAGAACAGAGTCAAAGTGGGCCAGGGAGCTCTGTTTTATGAATTGCCTGATGGTCGGCAATCGCAGGTCGATATGAAGTAACGTAACGTTTAATATTCAGAAGTTGTATATATATACTAATGGGCACGACATTTTGTATATCGCGATATAGGATTAGTAGTTGCTCCGTAGTTCGATGTGTCTCGGCTAGATGGCGCTGTAGTATGTTTCTTGTCATATGTGGAAGTCGCTACAACTTTAGTGTGTATGTAAGTTTTTTGTAGTGTGACTCATATTCCAATAACTTTAATATTAGGTATTTATAGACTACATAAAATCTGACCTGGGCTTAAAGGTTTTCTAATATTGTTGTTTGTTAACAGGTGGTTCGAGCGGGATCTACATCTGTTTTGTCATAACATCATTATGTAGTAATATATTAGCAGCAATATTTTGTGTTTTTATACTGTCTTTTGAAAAAGAGTATGAATATTTTTCCGAGGTGATTTGCTTTTAATAACATAGGTCCTGTAAATACTGTTTCTGATTTTTCAAATATTAATAAAATGTTATGTCTATTTTAGGGTTTGCGTTCAGAATTATTACTGGATGATGATTGCTCTTTAAACAATGAAACTCTGTCCGATGTGGATAGTATATTTGGGGCCCAAGAATCAATTTCTAGTACAATTGTCATAAAGGGTAACATTAGCTGTGGTAAGGTCTCCTGACCCGAGGCCGTGCCCAACAAGGGCACGGTACTCCCACAAACGGTTGCCGCAGCTCCTACCTCGCCTTCTTACGGAAGCTTCGGCAACACAAAAATCAAGGTTGTCAAAGAAACTAGAAATAATAAAGAGCAAAATGACTTAGATGCAGTTGAAGACAATGACAGTGGTATGTCTTCAGAGGAAACCGACGATTCCTTGAAAGTTAATATAAGTTCTATTTTTAATGATAATATAAGTAAACATGTAAGTTCAAGTGTAGATGATAAGCAAGAAGTAATAACAAAGTGCCTAACTATCGAACCTCATTGTGCTGAGCACAGGAATGAGATTCCAAGTTCTTCTAAAGCTGTTAATCTTAGTGTTTTTATTGATAAAGATGATGCCAGGTCTCGCCTGACAAATTCTGATGATCTGATTATAGATAATAGAGTTTCAGATTTTATTGTGATAGACCTGACATGTGATGTCACCGGTGTTCATGCATCATCTAAACGTAAAGGGGAAAGAAAAAAAAGGGTGGGTACAAAGGATTATAGGGTTGATTGTGATTATTCAAATATAGCTAATGTAGAATCCAGCCAATGTTTAGTTCCTGTTGCGAACAACGAACTCGCCAACACCGAGAACCAGAAGTTGCTCAGCCTATCTCTCTCGATTCTGCTCGCTGCGTTGCTTCAAGCGATGCGCTGTTTTGCCCAGTTCTTAGAAGATATTGTGGTGCCGCAACGGTAATAGTTAATAATTGTATTTATGTTACTTTATATTTTTGGTGCAGTATTCACTTATTATATTACAAAGTGTCAATGATAATATATTTAATTACATTGTACTAATTATGTGTTTTATTTAGGAAATTGTCACCACTCAACTAATCTAGAAATTATATGTCCGCTTTTACAATAGCATAGTTGTAAAAATCGAGGATACGAATGAGATCACTGAGTTTAGAGCATTTGGTACCAATGCATCTTGCAGAAGGATATTTGTGTATTGCTTTTATTGGAACTAAAAAGAAATTTTAGTAAGAAGAAACTGAGTTTTACAGCTGCACTGATAAATAAATGATCTGTTTATGTATAGCAACGTGGAAACGCAAATTAAATGCATAAACAAACCGGCTATGGAAGAAATAAAAAAATTCTGACTGTGGTAAATTGCCAAACCTGCGACTTTCATTGTAAAATACTTAGGTAGCCAAAGAAACATAAATAAGCTCGAAAAAAATAACCCTGCTTTTGCCGCAGTCAAGTAAAAACAACAAACAAACAAAAAATACATCCACAACAAAAGTCACTACGTTGCGCTTCGTTCAGTACCAATTACAAGTAGGAATTGAGATCACGGAACACATATATACTCAGACAGATTGAGATTCTTTAAGTTTTCCAAAAAGTTCTGTAACTAAACAAGTGATAAGAGGTTATAGACCCGCTGTGGTTGTAAATAATAAGTAAGCACAATATGAAGTAATAATTTAATAAATTACTTTGAACAATACACAAACGCTACTATTCACACACATCAAATAAATTAATGAGGTTAAATAGGTCGTACACTAGTTACCTTCTACTTATTGTCTGATTATAATTCCACTAGTAGTTTATAGGGACGCTTCGTTGATCACTGTTATCAGCCTACTATTAGTATTATGGCACTTTTTCTTCCACTTGATGGAGTTTTTGCTGTGCACTTCTGGTGAGCCGGGATGTTCAGCGACGGCGGAAGCTTGCGGCGAGGAGTTCGCTACCACTACGGACCAACGACGTCCTCGCCGCTCGTTCAGGTTTGGTAGTTCCGCTATAAGGTTGTTTTCGTATTCGCTTAACATTAAATAGTTTTCCACCTGCGAACATGACAAATAGGTTTTACTGTATTGTATTTAAAGGAAGAATTTGAGGTTATTTTGTTTTCTATCATATCTGATTCAAAGAGGGATTAGGAACTTGTGGTACTGAAATTACTAGTGACTATATGATTAAGTTACAGTCAAGATGGACAAAATTTGAGAATTCAATTAAATAATTAAATTATTTTTAAAATTTCTCTGCAATATTAATTATGACTAAATGTTGCAGCATTTATTACTGCTTACTTTTTTATGTGAAAGTGTACATAAGACGAGTGAAAGTAAATCAACTTTTAATGTAACAGACTTTGTTAGATCAGTCGATGTTTAAGGCGAACGATATTTTAATTAAGGAAGTTAGAAACGCGATTCAGTAAAGCCGCAGTTCGTATCTTCCAGTTATAAATTACCTATAAATCCATGGAAGGTTTGTACGAAACTGTCTAATCTTATTTTTCTTACGCCAATACGAAGGTACATAAAAATAGTTTTAATTTACGAGCTCAAAATATCTGTATATAGATACGACACAAGCGTATTTTTTTTGGCGAAAATAAGTTTTGCGAAAGATGATTGTATATTGTCATAGGCGTCACTGTATTTTTAAGTTTTAATGGGGCAAGGCATTAAGTATCTTTTAATATTCAATGCCTTGCCCCATTAAATAAAAATAGGACATTTGCAAAATGTACCTAGGCATAACTTTGTTAGGGTTTTTATATGCTATGTAAATCTTTCCTTGCAACCACAGAACTGCTATAACACCTCAGTTATATAATTTTTACCCTACCATCATTTACCGTTGAAGCTCAACCTCAAAACGGAAAATACCAGTATACTAACCAGTATTTCTAGATCCAAGAGCTGGTCCAAGTTTCGTTCACTTCACGGTATATATTCCTGTGTGAAGCAAAATGCCACATACCTTATTACAACTAGTGATACAGTCACCCCCGCAATCCAGGTCCTCTAAGAGGTGTTCGGGTATATCTAGATCCAGGTCGAGATCTAGGCCGCCTTCCTCGCTGATGCAGGTGAGCTCGGGTGGCACGTTGGGCGGGGACGAGCCGAGGCTGCCGGGCCGGATGCTGTCCAGAAGGAGATCGCGCCCAGTTCGACCCGGGGCTACCAGTTCGGCTCCTAGAACTGGTCGTCAAGTCAGAATAGTATCAGTGTTAATTTCAGCAGTTAGGTAAGTAGTAGTGCGTGGTGACGTACTAATAATATGGAATGTCATCACCCCTATCTGACGTTTTGTGGGTGTCGTAAGAGCCAACTAAGGAATTAATCTACTTAGGGCAACATCACTGCACTTCGTACTGTGGTGACGGATTAAATATATAATACGGAACAAAATTATGCAGTGCAAGGAGAAAGAAGACTTGAAATAAACTCTATTGCAACTTGTCCGACCAGTGTGGTATAGTACTCCAAAAACTACTTGTCTCGTTGGTCTAACTGGCGGTCAGCGTATGCAGTTTCCGACCAAGGTCTCGGGTTCGATATATTTTTTTTATGATAATGGGGCAAACGAGCAGACGTATCGCCTGATGGTAAGCGATTCCGCTGGCAATGGACACCAGCAACACCAGAGACGTCACGAGTGCGTTGCCGGCCTTTTAAGAAGGGGTACGCTCTTTTTTTGAAGGTTTGAAGGTCGTATTAGTCCGGGAATACCGCAGGCGACTGGATATTCCACAGTTTTGTTATGTGAGGCAGAAAGTTCCTTGGAAAGCGCACAGTTGTTGACTGCCAACCATCTAAATGATGGGGATAAAATTTCTGTCGCGTAGGACGATGGCGCAAAGAGGCGGTAGGAATCAGTTCGAACAATTCCTCGGAGCACTCCCCATGGAAGAAGATGCACAGCGAAGCCACATCTCTACGCAGCGCCATAGAGTCTAGCCGAATTGAAAGTTCTTGGCAATCGACGATTCGAGTCGCTCTTCGTTGAAAGCTTCTTCGAGGCCAACTTGGCCTTATCCTCCAAATGACCCCGAAACTGACTTCGATAAGTATTCCAATATTGGCTGAGGCAGATAGAAACTGAGACACTCCCCGTGTCTCAGTTTCTTTCCCAAATCGCGAAAAAAGTGTTGTCGAGTTTACGGTTACGGTTTAATATATCAGTCTGGTTGTCATGTCATTGCCGTAGATGTTCACGAGAACATTTATGGGGTTCGTTATTGTGAATCAGTAGTCTCAAATTTACTGATAATTAGTTCGACCTTCGAAATGAGTTCGACTTCAGGGTTGCGGCGGTCCAATACCAGTCCCTCCGTGGGAAGCTGGGATTAAGGTGAAACCGGTTGAAATAGTAACCGACCCAAAATAATGTTGGTAGCTAGGAAGATGGTGGAGAGCAGAGCGCTCGTGTAGGAGGTACGTACCCAGGGCGGTGGCGGCGCCCGCGGCGGCGCGCGGCTCGCGCTCGCGGC
>PKRV01000512.1:3343577-3474423 GCA_003709505.1 Hyphantria cunea | reverse complement strand
ATATATATATATATATATATATATATATATATATATATATATATATATATATATATAATAAAACACAATATAACCTATAATTAATGGAACAGGTAGTTTTACAGATTCATATTCTAAATGTATACGATGTTAAATTTGACTGCCGTATGATGGTCAAATAAGGATATAAGTAGTAAAATTTTAATGTTATGTATAATATGTAAGTTACTTATGTCAAGAAATTATATTGTTGTATAAATTTTTATGAAGAGTTCGGAAGATGCAACGGGCTAAGGTACTTGAGTTTGTTTTATGTATTGGATGTTCGTATCCAATACCGTTATACAATACACATGTTTATTTAGCAGGCAATCTCTGTTGAAATAAAACTGCATTGAACTGTAGCTTCTGACTTGGGCGTCCATTTTCTACTTCTAGATCCATTCTTTAGTTATTGCATATAAATAACGATAAATCTTATTTATTGGTACTGTTAATATTCCATATAAATACCACTTGAAATATCGTCTTTTAAGCCTTTTGATACTTTATATATATGGTCGTATCTTAGGTTACGTATCTATGTATCTATGAGATTTTATACTTAGAAAGTTAAACGTATCTTTGCAAGAAATATTATCGAATGATTTGTAAATTAATTGAGGTCTGTAGACAATGTGATAGTATAGTTATACTTAAAAAATTAAGGGAATGTTTATTATGATTCAACTTTTTTTCTTAAATAACGTCTAACAATTGCATAAACCAGTTTAAATAGATGTAAATGTGTTTACGTCACGAAACTAAACCTCTAATATAAACAGTTCCAATGTCTTGACATTAGGCTAATCATTATACAGATTAAATGCAGATTATATTATAATAATAATTATATTAAATATGATAACGGACACCCAATTCTCGAGTTGAGATCCTGGTGTTTCTTCTGTGGCCCGGGACACAAACATTTAAACTGTTTTCGTCTGCATAATATAATTTGGACATATATTAAATTTACTTTGATATACGAAGAACATTGGGTGTTAATGACGCTATTATGTTTATAGCCACCTATTAGGATAAGTGACGATAAAAATAATGGTTTGTGCCAGTGATACTTTTAGGTTTCGTTTAGTTTATTTTCAATAGGGATCTTAGTGACTATGTCTAAATAAGATTAATATATATCTACTTTATATGAGTGTGTATATCCTCAGATGAAATATGAAATAAATATTTCTACGGACTAAATTTAAAGTTAGCTGTCAAGTTACGTTTTCGTACACCGATTATGTACTCATAAAAAATAACCTATAAACCATAAATATACTAACTCGTTTAAGTAACAATTAATAGGTGTTTTAATTAGAAGTTTACAAAAATAAATTAAAAGAACGCCCATGTTTTCAGAACTAAATAAATTGGCCATTGTAAATTTTGTCTTTTATTTTGTGAGTTTTGTGTCTCAGCATTTCTATGCGTTATTTTGTGGTTATTTTGTTATATTATTGAAATCAACGTAGTCATGGTCAAACACATTGACGTCTTTATTAAGCATTCATATGATACCGGACTATGATTATGGACGGACGTATCGCTCCACAAAATTATTTAATTTTACGCGCCGCTCCCGTCTGATTGGTGAGATGCGGATGTTCGAAGATTAACTACAAGGCTTTACTATCTTACATATACTTCCAGAGAGCTACCGAAATATAGAATGACTCTTTAGTTAACATGAAACAAAACAGGCAAATTTTTTGTGGGATTTGCATGCTCACTGGGTAGTATTTGTAGGTACCTACCTGTCTAACGTGGTATAAAATGAAGTAGCTTTCGCTGTCTGTTCGCTCAGATCTTTTGAAGTAATCACCTGATTTTCATGTAGTTTTAAAAATCCGATAATTTTAAAAACTTCTGTGCGAAGTCGGCTTAGTGCTCAAAAGGAACAAACATAAAATTTCTTAAGCAAGTAAAATGTTCGTGTTTTGAGCTACGCTGGTTCCACATTGGTGGTAGCATCATAATTTAAGTACTAAAATAATATTCCTTTCTGCCGGATGCCAACGAGTTATCCCTGAACTGAGAACGAGCTTAGAATTCACCACGCATACAATTTATTCAAATATATACTTTTATGCTTCTTCTAAGTGTTTACTCATGACGACAGAAACTTTGTAAAAGCGTAGGATGTTTTTTCTGCCCAATATTTTCATTATTTCATTTATGTAAATAGCTACTAATAAGACAATTGATTTTGTAAGTCAATCTCCCTCTTTTCTTTTCCAATCATATAATTATTACATTTAAAAAGCAACATTTTCACTACGATACGATAGGCATGTCTAAGATTAATGCTACGTATGCGATCCCTGTTATAAATGCTTATAATTTTATTTTTCGTTAGCTTGTCAAAACATGTTCTAAGCCAATTAACTATTTTAGTATAAGAGTCGCGGAAACTAGAAAATGGCAGAAACAAGTGTAAGTCGAAAATGAGTTAACTACTGAAAGGAAAACCGTGGTGTTAAAAATTTCAAATACTGGTTCTTAATACTGAATCTGAATCAATGATTAATTTCTAATAAAAATAAAGAATCTTATTTCTAACTATTTTCACCGACATATAATTAAAACAATCTTGTTTGTATGTTTCATTCTTCTTTCAATATTAATGAGCGGTTAGAACTTGCAATTGATTTTTTATTAGGCCAGTAATCTTTTAGATTACTAAATTGTTTGTAAATTCAAATGCTTATACGGTAAAACTCTTTCAATATGAAAAAATCTAAATTAACAAATTGTGTATACACAATAACCATTGCTTATATTATAATTTATTGCCACTAAGTAATTACAAAAAGCGACGTTTGCTTTTCACGTGCGCACATGTGGACGTTTTTCCCAGAATCTAATAATATTGAAATGTTAAAAGGAATTCTGTTGCATCCGAAATCCATTAATACAAGTATAAATAATATAATTGGAACGTTAATGCACCTGAAAATGCAAGGCGTGCAGATTCTGACAACTCAATTTATTTCATCAGATTCATATCCGAAACTCGTTTTAGTGGACTTCAAAGGACCGCTAATTGGGTCTCTGTTTAAGAAAACATGCAGATTCCTCAATAACCGTAAACCTAAAATAGAAGCCCCGGTGTATATTGTTTCACGGCTTACATGATTTATCAAATAAATTATAGTTAATCTGTAAACACTTACTGCCGATGTCTGTTTGATCCACTTACACAGACAATCACTTGAAAGGTAGCTAAATTAAATATTTATACTATTTATTATGTTGCAGTAAAGTTAAGAACAGATTAAACAATAAAACTATAAATGTATGTAAATGTAATAGTGATGGAATGCTACGAACATTTAAGATTAACTTAATTTTAAAATAACTTTCCTTAAATATCACGTAGACAGAGTGCAAACTTTGTGAGTTTGGTTAATGCACGTAACTAATATATTATATAATAATATAATATTTTTAGAAAAACTCGGTCGCATTGGAAACTAAAAAAAAACCATTTCAAGAACTGGTCCAAATGGAAATGGGACCTCACGGGAAGCACCAACTTTCAAATCCAGCGGGTTTACACAGTCGAAAGTTATGAGGAAACGAACTTAAAAAAATAGAAAATACAGTATACAATTGATAATTTCCTTTTTTTTTAAGTCGGATAAAAAAGGTACGTAAAAGGCGAGGATGCCTTGTGAACTACCTTTTGCCGACATCTCTGTCCACGTGTATATCCGTTATCACGGATAATAGTACCTAGCCTATGTGTTATTCTAAAGTTTAAGCAATATTACTGTAAAGTTGCATGTAAATCTGTTCAGTAGTTTTTGCGTGAAACAGTAACAAACATCCTTCCTCACAAACTTTCTCATTTATATTCGAAGGTTTTGTAGGATTATCAAATTCTAAAATATTGTAAATAAGAATTTATTATCCAACTAGCTAAGCTTCGCGGTGCAAAATTAACTGCGGGTGTCTTAAAAAGTAGCCTAAGCTACTCCTTACATCGTCAGCTTTCTTCCAGTGAAAGTCCTATCAAAATCGGTCCAGCCGTTTTAGAGATTAACCTGAACAAACAGACAAAAAGTTAAAAGTTGCTTTTTTGATGTGGTGCCATTAGCACTTTTATACGCATTTAGTGAAAAGTATTTTTTATGGAATAGGGGGCAAACGAGCATACGTATCGCCTGACGTTAAGCGATTAACGCCGCCCATAGACACCCGCAACATCATCACCAGTGCATTGCCGGCCTTTGGGAGATGGGGATCACACCGGTTTTCGGTAAGGCCATATCATATCATTACGGTCGAGTTGGCCCATGTATGCCGAAGCGTGGCTCTCCCACGGTAAAACGTGGGTCTCCCACGTTATATAAATATTTTTTTTATTTTGATAATAATAGTTTCAAATTAGATTAATTTAGCCATCTGCTTTAATGGTACAAAAAACTTGATTTAGCTTGAGTTCGGCACAAATCAACAAAATAATATTTACGAAGCTAAAAAAACGAAAAGAACCAAACACTAATAACAATTTGTTAAGTCTCCGATCGAAAACGATCTGCGAATTAAGCTGATCTTAAATTAAAAGTTTAATTTTTAATCTTATTAAAGTTAATGTGACGTATTTGAGTTGTGTTGATAAGGTTATGACAGTAAGTTTGCTTTATATTAAATCGTTTATAAAATCAATGTGCCCTGGTCTTCGATCAATTAATAATCAGCCAGTTTTTAAAAGAGGTTATCTAAATAAGTACTTTATTTTTGTATATGCACTACATTTTTATTAGTTATAAAATAGTTGTTGTTATTTAATTCTTTTTATTCTTGTATGAAGATGAAAATAAAAATCAAAATCGAAAGACCATTTGTTGTCAATTATTACATAAATATAATGAAACATGTGCATATGTTTTGTAGTGTTTTATTAATAAGGAAAAAAGTAAGATTACTCGAACGAAAGTATAATTAAATACTTCAGTTCAAATGATTTGTTGTCGGATTTTCTTCAGCTATATTAAGCAGTTTAATAGACCCTAAGTAAGAATCGTTGCGTGCGTCGAAAAGTTATTACACTGAATTACGATAAATATCAACACAACCAACTAGAAAAACCGTTACTTCTAGGAATATCAATTCAATAGTTGCCATTACACCTACTACTAACAAGTATACCTGTGGTACTTTGGCCTGATTAGATCCGCGTTTCTTAACTATGTTCTTCCTTCATTGATATCCATTAATTACAGAAACAGTAGAGCGCTTTTCGCCCTTTTAGCACTAGCACTGCACTCACATTTATCGAATTTAATTAGTAGTTTCCTTTGAAGCAGAATTTTGGTTAAATGAATAATATTCTATTTATTTACGAAGAATTTATTAATTTTCAAAATTGAAATGAGATAGTAGACCTTATTTCAGAACATCACGATCGAAAACGTGAAATGTTTCCTCGTAAACATACTCGTAGCGTTTAATGTTATATTTTACTAATTAACTTAGATATTTTTATTAATAGGTTACTCACCATAACTGAAGAATAGTTGGTGAAACTGAGTTGCGAACGAGGTGAAGAGACATCCTAGGGCTGCAACTAGGCCACCGACGACAGCGGTGACGCGCGTCGACTTGCGCACACACAGTGCTACCGTCACAGGTGATAGCGCTAGAGCCACTCCTGCTGATAATGCACCCAGACATCCTGTAACAAAAAGATATTAAAGTATTTTGATAGGTTGCCATATTAACATTGACCAGTGGCTCAGAATATTGGAATGAGAACGGCCTTAAACATTTTCTTAGGTACTTTATAGACTCTTCTGTTTCTTTTCTTTTTAAAAGACAACTTGCACTAGGAATAGGATTCCTGTATCGTGGGGGATTTCAAAAATCGAGGCTTAGAATAACAATTTGAGGATCACACAGTGTTACCTAGATAGTTATATTTAGGACAGTATTTGAGCGTCGGTGATAATGTTGGCGAAATTTTTTTAACAACGAAAGATTTTGATCTGTTAGAAAACCGTTTACTCTATACTAAGATTAGAAATGCTCTTATTTTATTTTTAGTTTAGAAGAAAATAAAACAATGAAAACTGAAAGAAAATGCTACATAATAAATCCGCAAACGTTCAAAAATTTCATGAGAACCTACCGCAATAAAATAGTAATGCGAACTACTGGATAGGTTTTATTTATCTTAATAAAATTCAACTTAAATCAATTTCGTTGTATTCACGAGTTTCACGACATTGTCTATAAAACAAAAGTTGACTGTTGATTCCCAGTGGTTAAGCCGTCTACGTCAGCTACTTTTTGCTTATCAAGTAGCGGACTACAAAAAGCTCGGGTTGTTTATTGTTACCCGCCGTCATAAAGATTCGCGTGCGGGTATTCCCTTTGCCTTGTGCGGACACAGAAATTGCACAGGGCTGCCAAATAACTGCGATTGTTTACCAATATAATGTATATGAAAACACTTTTATATGTACTAATAGATAGTTTAATTAAACTATTTTACTACAAAATTACGCTGTACTTTTGTGTGTTTCAAACATCTGGATACATTGGCTGATTGGATCTGTACGAAGTTCGACATCATATGAGTTGTGGTTGATATCTGAAATTAAAGTATTTGATTTTATTTATCTACTGGCTGAGTACCGCGGTTTTACTCGCGGTTATTGTTGCACCTTTACAGCCGCAGGTAACACCGGGGCAAAACAAGTATTAAAAAATGTTAGTCCTTATTACTTCAGCTATCTGCCAGTGAAAGTACCGTCAAAATCGGCCCAGCCGTTCCAGAGATTAGCCGGAGCAAACAGACAAAAATTGAAAAAATATTTTGGATATGTACCGTGTATACATACATATACTTTTAGTAAAAAGCGGTTATTTTAATAGTACAAACAGACACTTCAATTTTATTTATTTGTACGGATTAAATATCCTATATCTCACAAGCATGTTGCGCAAGATGACTGGTAGGAGCCTGATACTAGAAGTCCAAAATCAATGAGAGTGGCGTGCATTGGGAGAGGGTTTTGTCCAGCGGTGGACTGCAATAAGCTTTATGTTAGGAAATTGACTTCATGTCTTCTTAGTACGATTATGACATCCCTACGTCGTGCCGCGGCAATGACTACACTTAATGTAAGACTTGACACGTTAGTTAAATGGAATTATTGACATATAAGGTATTTTATTATTTAACTACTCCATTAAACTAAATGATGATCACTTCCCGGTGATGTTCATCGATGTTGTCAACCATATGTCATTATTTTAAAAGGCTATGGTTAACTGCGTTTATGATTGTGTTTGCGACAATAAAACATTTAAATAACATAATTTTATATATCACGTCGCATGATGACATCAACAGTCTTAAGTCTCACTTCTGAACATCGTACTCTCCTTAGAACTGATTTTTGAACCCCCGACGCAAAAGATGAGGTCGATGTGTGTGCGTGTGTGTGTGCGTGCGCGCGTGCATGCGTGCGTGCGTGCGTGCGTGTGTGTGTGTGTGTCTATCTGTCTGGGGCATCGTAGTTCTCAAACGGATGGACCGATTTAGATGCGGTTCTTCATTTTAAAGCCAGTTTCCTTGCGGTGGTATTTTTGGCGTATAATTCCACGATGAAGTGCGTATTTGCGTAGGGTTTTTACAAAATTTTGATTTTAGTTTACAATATTCGACTGCATAGCTTTGAAGTCTTCAGCATTTTCGTTTAAGTGGGGATGGACTCAATGTATAAGAATATTTACTGTTCCATTTCGGATGCAGATTCCAACATTGTGCTGTATGGACAAGTTATTCTGAACTTTGTGCCTTTGGGTCCGTCATTACGAAAGAAGTAAAAAAAATTTACAAATTCAACTAAACTCTTTTACACTAGTCTTGCTATATCTTTCCTTACATCCATCGTAGTAGTATTTAAATACATTTTGCAGGATCAAAGCACTTTTTTCAGCTGTTTAGTTGAGAAATATAATACTTATATTTGTGTATTTTTTAGTTTTGTTATTTACAGATTGTGATTTCACAAGATCGTCGTCATCTCTAAAATCCATTCTGTATGTTAGTACTAAAACTACCGATTCAAGTAAAGTGGCACAGCTTTCATTTTTATTTAAAATGAATAGTAAGAATGTACATAAATTAATTGTAGTTAGGTAGAACAAATGAGTATATGTAGCAGTCACCTACGCTTTTTACTAGAATCGAGATTTTTACCAAGTAGTCGAAAGTCTTTGTTTAATCATTTAAAAATACAGTCTGAGGACATATACCTACAGAATAGATATAGTCTGGAATAAAGTCTCCCAACAAACACATCTATTGAAAAAGTTTAGGGACGACGAGAACGGTAGTCGTTTGCAAGGTTCGTCGACATTTAAACAAGGAACGTCACCCATCGCCCACAGATCTTGTAACGTATAATTCTAAGAGATGTTGTTTAGTCTGGATCCACATAAATTGATGAGTGATTCATGTCACTCAGCTGATACTTTGGCACCGAGTTTTGACATAGCTTTTTTTGAACACTTAGTGAATGAAAGTTTTATTTGAATTCTTTTTATTACTATTCCACCAATATTGTTTTTCGGTTGTTACATTATTTAGAGTACCTATCTATAACGTTATGGACTGCCAAAAATCCTATTTTGTTTATTGAAAGTATTTTTCAATTAGTAGTATATAGTAAAACGTGAAATACAATTCCTACAGTGTCCATTACTGAAGTTATCTAAAAATACTCTTGAATTTACACGCAAATTAATCGGTTCGGTATTTTGCGATAACTAGACCGTACTAAAAAGGAGAAGATATATAATGAAACATGATTTTGATTGTATCTTTGTCTACTGCAAATATTGTAATATAATTATGTTAATTATTGTCGGTTTATATAAAGGTTGTGTTGAAAGTCAAACTTCAAGAATGACAAACAGAGATAACGATATAGATGGCTTGATCTAAAACAACTGATTTATTAAAAAAGGGTTTTAAAAATAATAAGCTTTTATTACTTGTTAACGAAAAAAAGTAACTTTTCGTTCTTTCATTTGAAACCCATATTGGGTTGAACAACCCGTTCAAATATATGTAAGCCGCTATTTTGTTGCGGCGGCCATTTTGGATTAATAATAATACCGATTATATATAATTGCATTGTCATCAGAACTAAAGCAACATTTCAATTTCAGCCGAATCGGAAATCGGGAAGTGGCTCAAATTTAAGTTGCAAGATTTGATTACAGATAAACATCGGGAGCGGTGAAATTAAATAAAAATAAAAACTTGTAAAAATGAAGTCGATTGAAGTTCATAGGCACTTATGTTTCCGATACGTACTTATTTAACTTTTTCTATAGGTACAATCATGTTCTCCAAAAACCGGTTACTGATATTTTATAAGTATTTTTAACAACAGTGGTAACGCAGTTTGAGTTATTATCAGTTCAACTTTATTTTATGGGATTTTCGGAGAGTTACAACTTCAATGTTTTACGTGCATGGTTATAAATGTATAAAAGAAAACTTTAATATTTCTTCTTTGTTCTTTTGGTAAAGCATATTCAGTATTTTTGAAAAAGCTTTATAAGAAAAGGCCATGGTAAAAACGAAATATAAGACTATAAATTGTAATAAAATAAGTTAGGTGCATTTATCTTTTTTGAAAAGAAAATACCCACTACAATTAATATCTATACATTTAGGGTTTCGTTGCTTAGTTCAATCGAAAAGACTTAGATAAGTACGCTGTCTCATCGTTTTATAAATAACGGCTAAATGGACTGTTTGTAAGTTATTTTAAGTGTAATCGGACACTATTGAGTGTGTAATGTGTAATAGAGCCATAAAACGAAATCGAAAAGTAACTTTTCGTTTCGTTAACACTTAGTTAAGTCTGATTACTATTCTTGTGGTTTATTTTATGAAACTGTTTTATAAGTAGTTAATTGCATAGTTTTAGTAGGCGATCCTCCACACACATCAATCATTTAATTTAAGCGGGCAATATTTACAGTAATTATAGATATGACACTTATAGTTTTTGTGGCTAATAAAAAGTTGGCCATTTGCGTTATCTCTTACTTTTACTTGTCACAAATTTTGAATATAAATAATAACTATATATCTCTTTATTATTCTCTTTGTTTGATAACAAAATAAATGACTTAATGTTAGGTCAGTACAATTGGCGGCCTTATTGCTCAACATTAAATCTCTTCCAGGCTAACGTGGGATGAAAATAAATACAGGATGTAAAGGGTAGTTCTGGTGTAACCGAGAGTAGTTGGGGAATTGAAAATGAAGCAGTGTAAATATACATAAAGAACCAATATTTTAAAGAGTACCAATTACACATAGTGTGGATGCTGATATAAATATATTAAGTTATTAAAAAATGTAGTATACTATCCGAGCATAAAATGCAGTAGTTCAATCCGGGTTTTTTTATAATGTCTTATCTTAACTCAAAAAGAAGGTGTGTGTGTATTTTAATATATATCCACTATTTTTTTGTATATAAATCTTCTGTGCAAGTGTAAGTAATGAATTTTTTATGTCTATCCTGAGGATTCGAGAATGGTTTAGATTAAATAAATAAATTGATTCGACCCGCGGCGTTATCTGCGGTTACAGTTATATAGCGGGTAACACCACGAGGCTCATCTAGTATTTGTATAAATATATATCCTTCTATTTTCTATTATATTTTGTTTGTTGACATCTCTTGCCTTGTACCGGCCACAAAAGTTACAAAATCAGCCCTTTTTTTACTCCTTTTTATTGGGCTATCATTATTTCCGTTTTATTCGACTGGCAGTCTAGACTCCAAGCTTATAAAAGACTAACAAATTACTCAGAGCCTTTTTAAAAAACCAAAAAATATTGGTTTTAAAGAAAGAATATAATTAAGAGCTGCAGTATTTTAGTTCTGTAGTTATTTGAAAAGTACGGTTGAACAATCTATTACTATTAAAACTGATGGCAAAAACGAAGCAGACAGCTAATGCCATAATGTAACGAGCAATTCGATGACCTAGAGTACTTTCACGAATACAGTTTGTTTTACTATAAAATGATTGATCGAGGATAAAAGGTAAACATAGACTACGTTTGCCTTTCAAACAGAGTCGCATAAGTGAATGTCAATAACATGGAAAACTTAATCCCATTTCAAAGAGTTATTTTTATATAAACGTTCTTAGCTTTGTGAAAATCAAAAAGAGTTAGGTGCACCGATTTTGTGAGTACTCGTAAAAGCTCAGTCAGGCTCATGCTAAGTCGTCTATTCTTGTTGTAATGCATCACAATCTTATTATAAACCTATATATATAAACCTCAATATACCTATTTATAGTTATAACTAGATAGTAGTAGTTTGTACTATCATGGTTTTTACTATTATTCCCAGAAAATTTGGGGCTGAATATGAGTTTTTTTACGGAGCGACTATCGTCTGACCCCTATCCCTGAGGTCAAAATTGCTTCGAAAATTGAAATAGTTGTCAGTATATTTATACACCTCAGAGTTTGGAAGTCTGTTAACCGTCCCATCGCATTATAAGAGAGAGGGATCAGAGAGTGCACCTGTGTTTGCGCACACACTTATGCACTACAATATCTCCCGATTAGTAGGCTGGTCTCCGTTGAGACTGGCCGCCGTGGCCGTAATCGGCTAGTAGAACATCATCATCATCATTTGGGAGGTCAGTCCCCATAACGATTGACTAAGATGTTCATGACAACCGAGACCGATGGCGTATGCAATGTGCGCTCATAGTATTTTACGTTGTTGTACAATGATAGTCTTATTCTCTCAATCTGATTCCCGGTTCAAGAAAATATATACCTTGAATCAGTATAATGATCCAAAATATATCTTAAGGCTGTCCTTATAACTGCTGTTTTTTAAAATATAAATGTCCAGACTACAGATCAAAGTTGTTATGATTCAAGAACGACTTTGCTTTACCTTTTGTGGAATGCTATCGCCCCTATAAATTTGAACCATAGTCTGGAGTTTGTTTAACTTTTGTAGTAGTTTGGAAAGAGTTTTAATACGTAAAGTTCCTAATTTTTGTAGACTATATAAATAATATAGTCTATTGAAAATTACAATGTTATTAGTTATTACCTTAAAAGAATATCTAGAGGTTAGCTAGAGGTGCATTGCTTTTATATTAATTAACCTACAAAACCTATAAAAGAAAAAGTATTCCATATGGATTTTCATTTCACTAATTGCACTTGTCCAATAATTTAATTCACTAATTGTTTCTTTAACACCACTATAAATGTCGTTAAAAAAGCATTCACATATTATAGTTGTCAAAATAATTTTCTCCAATAGAGCAGTTTTTTATATCTATCAAAAGCTATTGATAAAGTTTGGTCAGAGTTAATATTTTTATTTTGTGATGAGATCAAATAAAAATTATTAGAATTAGAATGAAATCATTGGATCAGTATTATAAAAAAATGACATGTCGCAAATTTTGGTTCTAGGTTTTGGATAAAAAATTAGGTGATCATAATCGCTCGTTACTTGGCAGAACGCGTTGCTCTGTCAACAAACTGAAACATATTAAACGTCATTTGGGATGATAAATGTAGGATGAGGTCGATGTTCAGAGACTCACGTATCAAAACTGCCTCACGCCTCGCCTACATCGTAATAAACGATTGCTATGATTGACAGTCCGTAACCCGCCCCCTTCCTCAAATACGATGTGCTGAAGACTCATTTTCAGCAATATTTTTTATAAAAATCACAGCTTAGTAGATATAACTTATTAGGCTACATAGACCTATTTGGAGAAAGAGGTGTAAGTGAAATTTATGATCCAGACAGAGACAAATGAAACACCCACATTTTGCAACATAATTTAGTTTCACTTGATCATAAACATACACTGTCCCATAAGCACTAACATTGAAAGTGGTATATCGGTCAAAAATTTAACTGTCCATTTAACCCCTAAACAATAAGCACATGTCCTTTAAATTCATAATCATTTATTCAAATAAGACACTTAGTGACATTTATGAACGTTAAATTGTAGCTACAGATGAAAATCATTGATCGACACAAACAAACGCCAGATGTATTCTATTATCAGGGTGAATTAGGTGAAAACACCACTCATTGCCTGCCTGTGTTTATCCATAACTTCCAGTTTCCAAAATGATCCAAGATGAGAAACTCATGGTCACTTTTTTAATACTCAGATTTTTAGGTACAATAGTATTAGTATTACATGAATGGTTAACTGTGTGCAAGCTATTACCACTTGAATTTCTTTGAAAATGCTTTGCCGAACTAAGGCTTCTAAAATTACCTTCTCATTCCAACTATAAGAAAATCTTTAATAAACATGTTATCGACTTTACAAGAGCTTATACCTTTAAATCTAGAATGAATCAGTTTAACAAATAAATAGTCAAGAGAAATATATAAACGATTAGGTAACAAAACCTAATAAATGGCGAGCAATCTATGAAAAGATAACAAAGTACTCTATATCAGAGGGTAATCGATTCTTGACGGTTCTCCAAGCACATTATCTGTGTTTATCACCTATTATTTTAACGACACCCTTCTGTTGCTTCGAAGGAAATTGTAATGGTAAATGGTAAATTCTTAGTTGCAGTAGAAGATGAAAGGTTATGGACAGATAATAAAAGGGTAACTGTAAAAAGTCGTTTGAATATTTCTGGAATTAGAAAACTTTAGGTATAATACGGGAATATTATCAATAAGAATATTACATTCTTAAATATCTTTATTCTATAATATAGTAATATATTAGTATCTGTAGTATCTGGATTTGTCTATGTTAATCAATGCCACGGGAATCGTTTTATTTTTTTGAGGAGAGGAAATAATTTTCACACTATTTTTTACTACAATTTATGATTGCATGGCTAGCGTCGGTGATGTTCCTATTAAAAGAAGAATCGACGTAGTACAATTACATGATAGCAGACCAACGTCGTACTTTGTATTTTAAATGACGTTCATAAAATTACCCATAACCCCATCTCATTCATAGGCATAAGAAATTTACTCTACTGACAGACGGCCACTTCAGCGGTAAAATAACGTGGTGACTCATTTCAGTTCTGTGGAATTTAGGCGCCTTAACTTATTAAATGACAAAATACTATAAGCGCATGTTAACATACTAAGTTGCCGAATAAAAATATTAAATAATAAGACATAAATAAAACACGAAAGACTAAGTGTCATGATGTATAAGTATTGAATTTTAATGCGCTCATATACTTCGCGAATTTTGACAAATCAACCCCTTTGTGAGAAAACCAAACGAAATATATTACAATATCCTGTAATATCTATATTTTGTACATCTTACATCATGTCATAACTTTAGAATAGGATATGAATGAAGTTACTTAAGAAGTAGATCACAAAGAATATGGTGAAAGTATGCCTATGAAAAATACAGTCATTTTTTCTTCCAAGTAAAATGATAACTGTGTTGGCAAAGCTTAAGAAAGAGCCTTTACTTACTTGAGTGTTTGTAGATATTTACCTATTTATGTAGATAAAAATATTTGTGAGTACATTGAACAAAACAAAAATATTCACAATAGCTAAGTCTGGGACGACTGGCAAATCCCGATTTACTTTCACATGATTTTTCACTGTCAACTTAATACATACACATAATATAAATTGTGACAGCCAATATTCAGATCCATAATATCAATTATTTTTATTATTAAAATCAACAAATCTATTTGATGCCATTATATTGTGTTAATAATAGGTTTGCTTCGTTCCTGCATTTACGATCGAGGTTTTTTATCCGACTACGGTGAATCCAAAAGGAAGGGTAATATTTTTGTCAGGCCAAGTATGTTTGTATGTTCCACTGTAGAACCTGAATCTAATTTAATGAATTAAGTGTCAATAGATTCGTAATAATAGCCGATATGGGTTATATAACGTGTATTAAAAGGTTTTGCGTAATCGTAGCTTTTTAAATTTTTTCTTGTTCACTCTACGTTACGTTATGGCGGCCGAAGAGTATTTAAATACCTGTAAGAATTTGTTACCTTAAACATAAGAACGATGAAAAGGAACGTGTTAAAAATACTAGTGGTCGCCCATTCGACGTTAATTCTTTTGATTTTTTAGTTAGAACTTTTTAGGGTTTCGGCAAGGCCTCTTTAGTCAAAGACTTTTAACATGGCGACTTTTGACATTCAGTATCACAGTATAGACAAAAAAAATCATCTTTTTAGTTTGACTTTGACTTTATTTGTATGTGTATGCATATTTGTGAATTTGTGTGTCATACGCATGATAGTGTGTAGAATGTTATATTTAATAAAATAATTTATTTTTAGGCATAATTAAAAAAAAACTATTAGCATTCTGCAATCCTTCTCTATATAAACTATAAATATGCGCGTCATACTCCTCAGTCCGCGCAATTTTCGTAAAAAGGGGTCCAAAGGTTTTGCTGCACGTAATAATGCATGGATTCGTTTTATATTTCGACTTTCTTTCGTCTTTTGTCTGCAACGACAGTCTAGATAATTTGTTTAGCATTGTTCGAATACTGTAGGTATTCAACTAATGATAGAGTCACGGCTTTCTCTATTTCTTTTTCCGTTAAATATCTTTTAGTATTTTAACGCGTGGTATGCAAGTATCAAAGATACTCATACCTATATTGGATGCAAACTACTTCCAGGTTCAAAACGATCTTAGTGTTCTAATATGTAAACTATGTGGAATTGGATGCTATCCAAATCAATTAGGTGATCTATATTAAAGTTAAATTGTTTACGTATTACAACAGAAACTTGAAACAATGTGTGTCATGTACACAACAACACCACCTATAAGGTTGGCATTTACAAATTTAATCTTATTTGTTGATTGAATATACAGTTAAGATATAAATGAAAAACGGGGAGCAAGAAGTTTGTACCCATTTTTACGAAAATTATGCAAATAAAGGAGTATAAAATTAAGCACATTTAAAGTTTAGGCAGAGGAGAAGTGCAGAAACATAAAAGTAAATGAATAAATAAATGAATTATTGTCAAATTTCGATTGCTGACGGACCATTAGTAAGCTTTAATTAGTTCAATTCAACTGAAATATGTTTATTAGTAGGACGTATTACAGTGCAGTGTTTTAAACGTCATTTGAATAATTTAAAACCAAAATTTCAATAAATAAACAAGCACTAAAATAAAAGATGCGAAGTTAGTCATTTCATCTCTATCATGTCGTGGAAATTAGATAATTACATTTTTTATCCTTATTTCATGGCCTAACAGACTAATGGTATTGTAACTAAAAACTATATCAATAAAAACTGCTTTCAGTTACCAGGAATTAAGTAGTCTCTATTAACATATTACATCGTCGGGTTGCCAAGAAAATATGTATGTTTAGTGCTCGGTCGACCGGAACCTGGGATACTTCGATATTACCCAATTTTTGTCTCATTTTGTAGGTACTAAATAAAGAGACAGCTCGTTTTTAACACAAGGAAATTGTTTGAGCTCTGGGATATATACATAGATGAGATACGTAAATTTTGTGCGGCGAACAAAAATCTCCCTTCTTAGAGTCATTTTATTTCTCAATATTAACAGAAAATTATATCTTTATTTTGTTATAGTTTAGCCAGTCTGAGTTAAAGTTAAAATAGGTTTAAAAATATTTCATTAACCATAGTGAATTAATGAAAACGTATATGAAAATTCGTATAATAAATTATTTTTAACTTATTTGTTTTTAAAATTCATGATGAGTACTCCTACCCAATTTCGGCAAGGGCGGCCAGTCTTAACGGAGACTAGCTAACTACGCAGGAGATATTATAGTGCACAAGTTTGTGCGCAAACACAGGTGCACTCTCTGTTTTCTCAATCTCTATATCCCAGGGCACAGCTACTTATGTCAAGTAGCAGGCGCAGGACCGACGGTTTCTCGATCTCTCTGAAGCACCAACTTCCAAACTTGCTAGCCTCGCACAACAAAACTGTGGAATGAACTGTCGCCAGCGGTATTCCCGGACCAACACGACCTTCAAACAGTCAAGAAAAGAGTGTACTCCGGCAACGCACTTGTGACGCCTCTGGTGTTGTGGGTGTCGATATGCGGCGGTAATCGCTTACCATCAGACGATACGTCTGCTCGTTTGCCCCTTATTCCATAAAAAAACATTAAATATTTCTATAGTTGAAAAAACTAAATACCACTCTTTGGCCCGACACAGGAATCCCGAGACCTCTTGATCCTTAGTAGCTTATGCTAACCGCTAGACAATCAAGGTAGTTCTAAAATTAATTGGTGTCTAACCAAAATTTGGTTATTGCTTATGGATTATTTGAATCCAATAAACATCTGTGAAAATACTGAACACAAACAGTGTGAAGCAATATTTGTGAACAAGAAGATGAACTGTTTACCTCGAACAAATAAATACTTTTACAATATAGTGACCGATTGACGTCCAGATTATGTTTGCTCTCTGTAAAGATTGTACCGTAAATAATAAAAGTTGAAGATATGAATTACATCTCGTAAAATACGAAAATACAGTGCACATGGCAAATTATGAGCCATCAGTTTTTTGCTTTTTGTTGTTGCCTGAATTGATGATGTTATTAGTGCTTTAGACTCGTATCACGACTATCCAAAGCGAATAATCAGTATCTTCAAAATAATATATTGAAACATTGAAAAGAAAACGATTTCCGAAATCGTAACAAAGTGACAGGAAGATAAATCGTAGAGTATATGGAAGGGCTGAAGTTCCAAGAAAGGAACAAATGAAGTAAAAAAGGATAATAATAAGTGGTTTATTATTTTCCACATGTACATCGTTATCATTTTGACCTTTACGATATTTCATTGTTTTGGACAAATATTGTCGCAAAATTCGAAGATTTATTAGTTAGGAGACAGACCGACGGGATAAAAAAGGTTCGATGTATAGAGTATATCTTGGACATTTGGAGAGTCCGTTCAATCTTGTACCTTCAAAGTTCAAGAGCCTTTAGCTGAAATATGAGAAAACAATTCTTGGCACTCTTGTGTGTAATAAAATGTGCTTCTATCACACGCAATCACTTACAAATTTGTAATTAGTATCGCATCAGTTTCTATTATTCTTTTACAGACTTCATTTCAGAGTTGCTAAGTATGTATAGTTCAAAAAATATATTTTAATAGCTGTATTTTATTGTATATGATTGAAATAAAATTTTACCAGCTAACTATTTCAAGATTCACAGACATTAGTAGTAGATAGCCTGTGTGGTAGGATTAAAAATACAGATTGTCACCATGAACTCATTCCATGGGTGTTGTAAGAGCCGACTAAGGGAGAAAACTACGCAGGACAACATCACCGCAAAGAGAAGAAAAACTTGAAACAGTCCTAATGTATAGCAAACCCTTTATTTTTTTTACGTGTGGAAACCCCCTCGGGCCTTCACCCCACCGGGGCGGTGCGTCGGAATCGAACCGACTAAAACCATACGGTGTGCCACTCCGCGCCTGAGACGGGAGAGATCCGAGAACCGCTTTCTTACGCCACACGGACCCCTCCCAAATGTATACCAACCCTTCTGGTCAGAGTGATATAGTAGCCCAAAACCTCCTTTCTAAGGAGCGGGTAATGTCCAGCAGTAGACTGTTAAAGGCTGTTGATAGCAGTGGACATATGTTTTGATAACTTCTATCTTCTGAAGGTACCTGCTTGCATGCGGACTTCTGGTCCAAAACGTTTGACGGTTTCCACAGCAAGAACAGCAGCGGCTTGGTGTAGGCCATGGGCTAGAATCTGTGCAAGTGTAGCCGCAGCCGCGACGCCCCAGCCCCATCCTCCTTCTGGGTAGTAGTGTCTTGTGAGCGTAAGCAGCTGTCGCGGGTCGAGCTTGGTTTGGCGCGTGGGAGCACCGCCGCTCGCAGCCTCGAGCACCAGCGGCAGCGACCGAGTGCGCAGCAGCGGCGCACCGCCCGACGACCATGACTCTTCCATCAATGCCCGCGCGCATCGTGCGCGTGCATCACCGCCGCTCCGCACTTACACCACACTGCTCCCTCATGTCCGTCCTAACATCACTTTAAAATAACACATTTATTGCCTTTGTTGTCAAAATAAAATCGAGATAAAGGAACGCACATTAGGCCATAAAAGCGACAGCCTGGAGGATCACTATTCAGTTCCTAAAATAGCTTAAGATTACGTTTGTTATGAGACGATGTGTGTGTAAATATGTTAAGTTGATGATATAAGTATGTATGTAAGTGTACATAGTTTTACAGATCTCGAATCCATACTTATCTTTAGTACCAGATATTAAAATCGAATAAACTAATATTTGTATAACTATACAGATGTTTATAAAGTTTCATGTATTTTATACCTACTTATAAATTATATTTTAATAATATTTAGATTTTATTTATTAAAAGTTTATAAAAGCGTATATTAAATCTACGTATGGGTATCAAACAATAGTTTTTATTAACATTACATTTTCGTTTATACACAAAAAATATGTTACTTGAATTTTTGTGAGAAGCGATATGTTAGACTCACGTCAATGTATTTTTTTTTACCAAGTAGTGTGACAAAAAAGCATTTTAGGTAAACATTTTACACTAAATATAGTAAGTAGATAATTATCTGTGTAATAACACGGTATGTAACATTGATAGCCGACTAAATGGGGTGGAAACCATGAAAAGATACTTGATAGGCTTCCCTGTGGCCCGTGATTTGCGTCACCGGTGTATCAGATAAGGGCGTTTTGTTTGTTCCACAAAATTTATTGCCAAACGTTACGGAGACAGGCCAAAACTAAGTATTTACTCCTGTTGTTTTTGATCATTTACGTTATGTTTTGGTACACTTATTTTGAGTTACGAGTTTGGTTATATCTTATTTTTCACGCACCCCATTGCTTCCGATGAATTTGTATTGCCGAAGCGAAAGCAACCTCTTTTTTACCCAACTACAGCGAAGTTAAAAGGAAGGCAATTAGTTTTTGACAGTCTATGCATGTTAAACCACAGTGTCTTTACTATTCAACTGATTTTATTAAATGATGTGTCAAATCGTAATAATGGCCCGAATAACATAGGCTATATAAATTTTATTAAAAGTTTTACATAGTTGGGCTGTAGTTTTTTAAAATTTTTACTTGTTTCTGTAGTAACTATATTTCTTTCAAAAACATAGTTTTACTTGAGAAAGATTAGTCGTCGTGTAAATTTTTTGTTCACATTTCATTAGATTTCAGCAATCAAGATTGGAACTGGACAAATGGAACCTGAGCTGTCTAATATAAGACCTATGATTAGATATATGTCACTAGTGTTGTTATCCACTTAATATAACTTGTTTACAAACTGTCCTATACAAATTTTAAACAATGAACGTAATATAAATAAACTTGAAACTGAGTCATTCTCAAGAAATAAGATAATGTTTGAATTTTTACATGCTAATATATTTTAATTTATTCATTGTCAGAATATTTGCAGTGGAAGTCAGTTATAAGTTACAAAGAATAAGTTAAGTCAATGTGCATAAAACTGACTGAAGTGCGAGTTGGATTGACGAGTCTAACATGATGGGTTTCGTGTTGTCATGACAGGATTTAATACTTATTTTACTTGCTTGATTTGGCCAAAAAGTACTATATCTATTTTATTTATATTTATTATTCTCTGCATATTGCTTGTCGTGAAATAGAGTTTTATAGGTGTCTTGTTTAACTTAAACAAAATATAGATACATTGCGAACTTTACAGGATATATTATTTACATTTTGCTGTTTCTGTATTCAATAGCTAACTATATCTCGTAGAACAATTTGTTTAATTCTTAAATATTATTAGTAACAAGTCGCTGTTAAAGCTAAAGCTATCGTTTAAGCGTACCGTTTTAATTAAAAAAAATCATCCTCTTCTAAAAGAAAGATTATACGTTAGCAAGTATTTTAGCCATACGAGGTCGCGAATTACAGTTATTATATAGATAAAGGGAACCGAAGGCAATGATCTGTTTAATTATCTCATTGTCTTTCGAAAGTTAGAAGCACAGAAAATATAGTTTATTTCTTAAAAAGTATTTATTTCTAGACAACAAAGAATTATCGCCTAGTCGCGGACAAATGTTGAGTAAAACGCTGTAAAATCAACAATTTGTAAAGGAACTAGGATAAACAAGCTCGTAAAACGGGAACTCATTATATTTTCTGATGACCGTAAGCTAAAATATTTTTACATGTTGACACCTTCAATTTCTTCGAAATTTCCTTATCCGCATTTGCTGTTTGTTGTGTCTCCATAATAGATTTGACCAAATATGAATTTAATTAGTAACTAATAATTTAATTATGAACCCATCTGTTGATTGCAAAAAAAAGGATTTCACTAATTGTTACATATTATACAAATTGAATTCTAAGCATAAGAAAAGACATAACATTTTTTCCAGTAGTGCCTTTGTGGAATTCATTTTATTGAATACCTAACACCTATGCAATTTATCTTAGGTTGTGATGTATAGGGATACATACCATTAATATTGGAGCTATTTATAAATTTTAAATAAATAAAACATACTAAATTTACTCTAGAGTTTTCAATACAATTTATTCTATAGTAAATCTAGTATTTTTTATTATATATAATTCCCTAACATACATAAAAAAGAAAGTAATACTTGCGACTGAGTAATAAATAAAAAAAGCACACTGAAAACCTTAAAAAAAATACTAGATTAGCTGAAACCGTTTTATTGGCAACACCGCGTAAGTTAATAACTACCCTATAAATCAATCATATAATCGAGCATATACGATTGTGTTTTCTATCAATACCTAAACTATACCAAAAGTAGTATATAAAATTATCCAGTCGATATAATATAGGCTACATATCAATATTGTATGTCTACATTTATTATGCAGTTAATAGCAGTAAATGTGTTTACACGGTACTTGTAGCTTGTACCTGGCTGCTTGCTTGTAATGGATTGATGGACCACCTGGGGTTTGCAAATTGTATTGCTTTCGTCCCTCCTCGATGTGAGATATTGCGTCACTGTTATGTTATTTAGGATAAATATTTAATGGCCCAAACTTCCTTTTGTTCCCATTAGGGAAATGTTTTAATTGCGTGATAATTTTTCCAAACTGTCACGGCGTTGGTGGTTTTTAAAATAAATCTTCAATAAAATTTCTAATATAAATCTTTGGGAACAGCGGGTTTTGTCACGATCTGAATGAGACAAACAATAAATCAGGAAAAATTTCTAATTTCAGTTTATGTGGACTGTCTAATGGGTTTGCTTTACTGAGTGTAGTAACACGTAATGTGTTATTATATAGCTGAAGTAATACCAATATAATTTTAATATCAATATATCCCTATCAGTTAAACAAGTGTTTTATTTTACAACCGACAAAGTGCCTTATTTTTCTTTATACTTTTGGTAGCACGTGCCCGTTGGGTATAGATTGCCACATGCCCGTGTATGAATATTCATTATCAAACTTGCTTGTAGATTTCCTGCATATGCTTATATTTTAGATAGAGTAAATAACTATTTTAAATAGTTGAACATGGAGTTATTAGTTCAATTTTACCTTAAGAATCGATTTTATCGCTTATTTTATACGGCATGTAAATGTATACGGTGTACATAGGCATGCACTTTACACAAACGATATGCGTATAATTTTTTATTTTAGTTTTTTATTTTGTTGTACCCAGTGTCACTCTCACAACTAACACAAATCTATTGACACCACTCACATAAAAATACGAGAAACCGTTAAGGCTCTAGGTCGTGCCAAAGAAATTTATACACATACATCGAAAAAAATAACCCTCATTCTTTTGCAGTCGGGTAAAAACAGTTATTTGAAGTCAAATGTAGTTTTTTAAGTTATATCTTTTGCAGTTACCTACGATTGCTCTACTGTCCCAATAAGGAAAATAGCAATATTTATTTCTAATCTATGAATATTTATTCTTAAAATATTAATTAAATATATAACTATTATAGCTAATAACATTTACACTGGGAAAATACTTAATAAATAAGATATATAACATTTAAAGTTAGCTGATTACAGAGTTGAAACAAACACAACGATTAGATTTTCATCAATGTAGAATTTCAGGGCCTAGAGGTAATTAAATAACAACACTTCAAAAAAATGCAATATTTCATGCTTTTATTGTTTCGCAACAAATGAAATCTGAACACTTTCTTGTAATGCAGGATTGTGAAATTTTGACCTTTCGGGGACGCCAGTTATGACGCCTGAGACAGTTTAAAGAGCTTTTTATGAACACTAACAGCAGTTCACTCGATTTTGATTACTCGCTGTTTCGTTACGGGCCCTTATTAAGCGATCTATCCAGACTTTTTCACTACCGCTCTTTTATGGTACGGGATTTTTAAATTCAATTTATGATAACGACTGGCTTTTAATGTATTGTACAAAGTGCCTCTTTATACAAGTATTAATCACTGTGTTTAAGAATGATTGCGTTGTTATATTTCATACGACTTACTTTAAACAAAAATGGCATATAATAAATCAAAATAAATAAATTATGTTGTCACGGTGAACAGTATCCGTGCAAGTTTCACATGTTTCGGGTACTATTATGTCCAATTCGACGATATGAGTTATGAATATGTTTCATTTATAAATAATTAATAGGCAATTAACGTCGGGCGGTGTGATTGTTACAAATTTAAAATACACTGGGGTGACATATAAATGAACTATTTAGTTAATTAACACGACTATTCAAGAACTCATAAATGTCACGTTTACATCCACATAATTCTTTCCTAACCATTTCAGTGCTGTGGAATATATTTGGAGCAAAAGTAGGGGAAGTTTTCATTTGTTATATTTTTGCGTTTTCCGTTGTGATATTACTTATTATTGTTTACATTTCATTATTATTATTGAAGAGTAGAATGAGTAGAATTTAAGTAGTAAAAATGCCTCGGAATTTGTAGAATACCTAAACTCTATAAATACTATTGTAGAATGTACACGCATGATATAAGGAAGCTGGTCCATAGAATACATTTATTGCAACTAAGTCTTTATTTGTAATTCATTTTAAGATAAGTTGTTAGAAAAATTTTTAATATCAAGTTTTTTTCGTAGAATGAAAGTTCACAGGCATGATTTCATAGGTTTTGTTATTTATTATAACTTTACAGACTCTTGTCAGGAGTCGGCATCGTTGTCTATTATAAATTCACATGATTGGTGGTAATAATAATAACAATAAAATGTTAGTAGTATTGAGACCCACTACGTTACGTCAGAATATAGGCTTTATAAATTTCAACCAATTAGGTTCAGTTATTTAAGAAAGAGAGATTAAGTTTAGCATCTATCTCATGAATTCATATTCTTCAATTGGCAGCAAAAGGTTTACCTATTATTATGTTAGTTATATACTGTATACGTATGTCATATGTATGTAACAAATGACATACGTATATAGTAACCTGCATGACCGTTGCTATTTTTTTTAGCACATTTTCTAAAAAAGAAACGTATATATATATTTTTAAATAATATTCTATAAGTAGTTAAAGGTAGCGCGTTTCTTCTACGGTATATTTTTTTATTAGTTCCATTAAAAATTGTCATATTTCTATTTAGGTAGGAGTTTAGAGAAATATACGGTAATGTATTTAAATAGATTCTTGTGTAACTTGACGAATAGCTCCTGTAGTGGCGATCACTAATCTAACACACAAATTATTTCACGAGAAGAATAAATTAAAACGTCTATTTATATTAAATATATACAGGCTTTGATCACGCGTGTACATATGTTATAACCAGGATTTTCTCTTAAGGAGCTCATAATTTGTTCAGTTTTAAAAAGATCAACTTGAATAACAAATTAGCTGAGCGCCGGGTAGCGCTACGGGGAAAGTAGCCTGAGTTACCCTTTATATCATCAGCCATCTGTCAGCGAAAGTTTCGCCAAAATCAGTCCATCCGTTCCAGAGATTAACCGGAAAAAACAGATGTACAGACAAACATAAATCTTAAAAATTAATTTTTTGATCCAAGAACCGTATATATGTACATTTAGTAAAAAGCTGTTTATTTAAAATTACAAATAGAAATTTCAATTTTATTTATTTGTATAGATGTATGTTTTCATCTAATATGTTACTTTTTTGTTGATTTGTGCATCTAAAGCTTTTAGGTATTCTAAATGTTATAATTCTCGTTGAAAATTTTCTTAATAATACATATTTGTAAAGAGTTCTGTTTACATAGATATAGACTAAAGTCTATATCGATTTTATATTTACAGTTCAAATAGGATTTATAATAGGTACGTGAAGATTAGATAGTTGTAAATCGTTTTTTCTTGCAACGAAAAGCTGTGCCCACTCGGATTTACGCTCAGCGGTAATACTTAATTGACTTAAATGGTGTCAAGTAGATGGTGCTTAAAATAGGTATTATCTTAACTTCTCTTGTTATTTTGTTTAATTTAGCGACGCAACATTTGGGTTCGTCGCATTTCTGTTATTCCTGGTATTTGGATGTTTAATTTTGTCCGGTAAATTAAATTCATGACAATTGTAATTCTCGGTAACTATTTTATTATTTGTTATTGTTATCGTTATGTATGTTATTATGTTATCAATAACTTGATCAGTTTATCCGTATAATTGATTTATGTGGTCTGTCCGACTTTATTTGTACCAACTATTTTGTTTGATTTGTTGTCACTAATAAAAAGACTACAGAATCAGCAAACAAACAACACACTATCTGACTATAACTAGTAATAAATTGGAAATAATTCGAGGTGATATAAAGCTTTGCGAAATTCGGTCACCATTAGGTACATGTGTTACATATATATCGTTATTATCGTGTTAGGAAACCCGTGCTTTTTCATCTCTCTTTGAAGTTAATGGGTAAATACTTCAAATTATGTCATCTGCATGAATGCTTACCGTTTTTATGAATTAGTTATTACGTGCACCTTTAATCAATGTACGGTATTATAGAGTAAAGGGAGTTCGTATTTTTAAGAGCCTGCAAACTATTTGTTTATGTAAACTGTTATATCTGGTGTACAATAAAGTATATTCTATTCTATTCTCTATTCAAACCCTAGTTAAACATGCATTTAGGTCGGTGGTGGTAAACGTGACAATCTCGTTATTTGACGAATTCCTCTATGCACATTTGGTCATAACATGATTTATTGGCAAGTATTCCATTTATTTGCTCGTCGACTTGTACTCTATATTTGTCAGAAAAATGATACTGTTCTTGTAGCGCGGACAAACAGCATCTGTTTATAAAGTTTAAAGAATATTAGGTGATATAAACTTCAAGTACAATAACACTACTTTACAACATTGCAGTAAAAAAGTAATAAACCTTTGTTTGGATATTAAAAAAAATAAGGACGTCAACATAAATAAATAAATATATTCAGACATTTTAACACACGCCATCTATTAGATATTAATACTTATATACTTTTTTTTTGTTAATACATACATATTATACATAGAAAACACCCAAACTCCGAAATAAATATTTGCAGATCATACAAACATTTGGTCCGACTCAGGTATCGAACCTGAGACCTCTTGCACAGCAGTCGCATTCGCTACCACTGCGCCACAGAGGCAGTCACTTTTACATAGAATTTATATTTTTTATTTAATTTATTTTCTACATAGTTAAATCCTTAAAAAACCAAAGCGGCACAAATTACTTTTGTACTGATTAGCGTCAGTTTTTCTTAAGGAACTCCAGTAGTAATCGGCTAACATGTTTTTATCCCAGAAATTTTGATAATTTTAATAAGGACTTTAAATCCAGGTGAAAACGTGCATCATGTTCATCATTGATGTTTCCCAGGTTTTCAGAAAAAAAATTAGGTGGGAACGTGAAAAGTGCATTTTTCAGTGACATGTTTACTCCCATTTTAATTGTTGCCCAAGAAATTTGAAACTGC
This sequence comes from Hyphantria cunea, assembly GCA_003709505.1. Taxonomy (NCBI): domain Eukaryota; kingdom Metazoa; phylum Arthropoda; class Insecta; order Lepidoptera; family Erebidae; genus Hyphantria; species Hyphantria cunea. Next base: position 3,447,334 of record PKRV01000512.1, on the reverse strand, counting down.
TGCTTTGCATCTTTCTCAACACTGGATAAGAGGTGGTCAAAATTGTAATCCTTCAATATTCTTTTAATTTGGGGACCTTGCAAAGGTTTCTTCTTTAAGTTTAGCAGCAAAGAATTTGAGAAAGATGGTTTTTAAATATGAAAAAGCAGATCCATTTTTGTCAAGATATACAAAGTTTTTAACAAGGTAGAATGACATTTTTGGGATCAATTTGAGGATTGTGTTTTTTAGGATCGTTTGTAGTCTGGCCCATAGACTTGAAAAGAACACAAATATCATAGCATATTTATCCTTCGATTCAAAATACTCAGCCAAACAATCACTGTTTTTGTTAGGTAAAAGTAACAGTCTGTATCTTGATTTGTTGATTCTGATGTTGAAAATGAAAAAATTTTTTTTTGTAATGTGATTATAATAAGTGTTACAAGTTTTGTTTTAGTTCTCAGGGAATGACTTCCTTGAAAAATTATTATTATTAATATAGTACTAGGCTTTAAGTAAGTAAGCTTCGAATATTGTACGGGAGTAGACAATTACAATTATTTACATAATCACATATAAGAATGATGAGAAAAAAATCTGGTTGAAAATAACTTTATTTTTGTTGACAAAAACTTTTATTAAATGACTTTTTAAGGCTATCCGTGATATAAAACAATGCTATTAGTTCGTTTATTAGAATGGTTGGTTGAACGCGCTAATCTCAGGAAGTACTGGTTTAATTTAAAAAAAATACTAGTGTTAGGTAGCCCAGTTATCGAGATAGACTATAGGCTACTACCAATAGGAGCTAAGCATCAATAAAAAATCTATTCTAATATTAAAAATGTGAAAGTTTGTGAGGATATTTGTTACTCTTTCACGCAAAAACTACTGAACGGATTTGGATGAAACTTTACAGTATTATAGCTGATACATCAGAAAAACACACAGGCTACTATTTACCGCGATAACTGACATATACTCGGGTGGAGCCGCGGGCACAAACTAGTGTTCCATAAACGGGAGCAAATTATTCCTTTTGAGAGCTTTCATTGCGTGAGCTGAGTAAGCGGTTAAAGTTTTACAAAAACAATGAATGCATGAAAGAAATTTTCCTCTAAAAGTTTAAACAAAAATTACGCGACAGTAAATGTCTATCTTTTAAGTTTGGCTAACTATAACATTTTTTATGTTGAAAAAAATTGTTTACGGCACTATAAATTCACGCTACAGGCAATAGAAGGTCAGCTAGTACTTTAAATTCGATTAATTAAGTTGTTTTCACAACCTCTAAGCGTAAATTTAAAAAGCCCTTCTTGGTGTATATGTGGAGACGATTTTGACTGACAGTTTTATACGATAGCTTTATTAATAAATACAGTTTGAAATATTCAACTAACTTTCTGCTATTTAAACAATACTAATGCAAAAGAGGTGATAGGTATGTAGATTAAAAGTAAAATTTATTCCGTAATATAGATTCATTTTTAATATAATATTCCAGAGCACACTATTAATCGAGTCCTGGGAATATATTGGCAACGATAAAAAATATGGCTGACACATCAGCCCTAATAAATGAGAAAGCAGAAATGATGGCGCCAGGTACTTCTATGTCACGGATATAAGTAATACTAATAAATCATTTTGAGCTTTGTCGTCGATGTTTAATAAAATAAATAATTTTCCTTAAATATTATAACGATGCTAGTGGCTACGACTTCTGTGCTGGAGAATTAGTTGTGTAGTTTTGGTGAATTCAGTATCAGCAAAGTCAAACTATTTTTAACACCCTAGAATTAGCTTCACCAGTATATTTGTTTGTAAATCGGCTTTTGTTAGCGTGTTTTTATTTGAATCCGACTACGACGAAATCATAAGGAAGAGTAAAATTTTTGCCAGTCTATGTATGTTTTTGGGTCAACACCATACCGCTTAAACTATTTTAACAAACCAATTTTAATGAATAAGGTGTCGTTAGATTCATAATAATGAACTAGGTGATAAAGGCTATTTAAATTTTATCAATGATTTTTACGAAGTTAGGTTATAGTTTAAAACTTTTTCCTTTTTCAAACCGTATTTTTCATTATTCGTATTGTGTAATTACTAACCACTGTGTACCAACCAGTTAAATAAAGTAAAAACACAGCCAGCCGCAGTGTTTTCAGAGAAGAAAATATGAAAAAATAAGTTGGGTACCTATACAAGGCACATGCCAAGTTGAACATAACATTATAGAGATAAAATGGTTCTAGATACAAACTTTATTTGTATTTGTGCGAATGAATGATTTCATACAGGTCGTGTTTGTTCTGAATATCTTTACCTTTACTCCCGTTATTTGCTCGTATTTTACAGTGTAGAATAAAACAGAAGAAACAAAATGATATTATCGAAGTCTACTGAAAATGATAGTATTGTTGTACTCCGGTCATTCTTACAGGTTCTTTGGAAGCACAAATTATTTATAAGTACTTAGTTATATTTTACATTAATACAACGATGATATTGGTAGCAAATGGGTTAGTAAGTTCTGTATTTTTTGAAATTATTTGTGTTACACAATTACGTTCTTATTACCTGTATTTCATATATAACATTTTATTTTAATATTTGGTTGATCGGTGCTGTACCAGGTTTTGTAGATATTAACAAAGTCCGAGCCTAGAAAAATTAAAGGTTAGTACCTACTATTACAATTACATATGGATGTTCTTTCACTTCTATTTTTTTTGATAAGATCAATGTTACAAAAAATAACTAGAATTGAAGTTTAAAAACTTTTTACACTTTTAGACCGACATCAACCAAACATAGCTAAGAACCACCGCAAACTGGCTTTCAAATGAAAAAAACCGCTTCGAAATCGGTCCATCCCTTAGAAAGCTATGTTTGGTTGATGTCAGTGCCGCAGACAGACAGACACACACACATAGAGAGAGAGAGAGAGAGTCAGACAGACAGACAGACAGACAGCGACGTCCAACTTATAACACTCCTCTTTTTGCGTCGGGGGTTAAAAATACTAAGAAGTTTAATCTAACAAAATGCTAAGAGACCAACAGTATTTTAAATTTAAAAGTTAAGTTAGTGGAAAACACTAAAACAAAAATGATTGTAGTTTTCTTTATGATATAAAGGGCAAACTAGCAGACAGGTCAATGGAACGTGACTACCTATAAATGGCAACTAAAAAATCACAAGAGCGTTACCGGATTTTGAAGTATAGGGTCTCTAACACATCGTACCGATGGCCTGGACGGCGGATTTAGGCCGCACGGGTAAGCCACTGGCACCATTAGGCCACCGGCACAAACTGTTGGAGATTCCAGCTCGGTGGTCATGCCAGCGCTGTTTTATTTTTAAAATACTTGTAACATCATAAAAAAAACATTTTTAACAGGAAATAACTAGAATACATCACATCAAAAGCCTTCAATAGTTTCTGCTGGACAAAGGCCTCTCCTTAGAAAGGAGCTTTTGGGCCTATACCACGCTGGCTAGACATACACGTGATATATACTTAACTTATAATACTACTTTGTATGGTTAAAATTCTTGGTTTTATCTCAAGTCTAAAGAAGTATTTCAATTAATATAAATTTGTCGCTTAATGTGTCAACGACTGAAACTAGTTAAAAACCGTGTCAACCAAAAAGCTATTAAATATCGTAACTTTCACACTGAAATATTGTTTGTACTCAAGACTTGATTCGAACTTATTGCTACTACCAAATACAGTGATATATAATAATATTTGCGAAACGTAATGTATTTATTACGACTTTATAATCTGCGAGATAAAACTGCAGTCTCGAACAATTTATTTGGCGAGCACTAGCCGTTAAAGGAAGGCCAGCGACGCGTGTCTGGCAAAGCGATATCCTACGGCGCAAGTTGGTGCCACCAAACCGAGGGATGATCAAATCATACATATTTTATTATCATGTTTTTGTGTCAGTCGACAATGGAAACGATTCGTTGAATGTGATTATAAAATTCCCGTAAATAATTGCGACACACTTACTTGATGTTTTTGTGAGATAAGAAATACCTTTGGAAATCGGATTCTTTTCTCCTTATATTACAAAAGTAATATCTTGAGGATATAAAACGTGAGAAAACGGGAAAATATAAAATAGTTGTAGGTTATGGGTTCATTGTAAAGTTTTCTACTTCGTGAATCTTGAATGGCTTTGACACTGGGTGATTGGTTTGAGAATTTTCAACTAGTTTGTGTCCGCCAAAAATATATTTTAATAAATACTCCACGAAAAATGTATTTTTCTTCATGAGTACTTTATGAATCTCAGGAACTATATATTTGTGGTGGGTATAGATATAGTTTTCTTTCATCATAGTCTGTTTTCAGTAAATATCACAAAGACATAAACAGTAACAAATGAAACAACATATAAAACAAGTTTTTTGCAAGTTTAATGTGTTTATAATATCATAAAGATTTACAATTAAATTAAATGGTAAATAGATAGGAAAGCTTTATGGCACACCATGAAGAGGAAACATAGCACATAATAAAAAAAGAAAAAGTATAAAAATTTATAAATCGACAACATAAAAACTTTAGATAAAATTTATATGGCCCATGTCACCCGGACCATTATTACGAATCTGTAGACATTACATTCATTATATCTAAATCTAAAAATACGGAGAATGCAAAAACTATTACCCTTCTTTTTGGCTTCGCCATACTCGAGTACAAAGTAGGTAGTACTATGTGCAGAAGGTAGTAGAATGTAGGTGCGATGGGAGGCTTTAGCGCAGACTGCGATCCATAGAGTCTATAGATTTATAGTCTATGGTCATTAGTATAGACGAATCAAGGAATAGTAATATGTAGTTTGTCGTTTATAAGCATTAAACTTTATGCAAAAAATGTAACGAAAAGTTTTAAAAAGACTAATAAGATATTTTGGCAGTTTATGAATGAATAAAAGAGAGGTTTTTTTTTAAGTTCCAGAAAAGGAATTTAAATTGTAAATAAGAGTGTGAAGCCGTTTGTTGCAGCTATTTGCTAATGAAATAATCTTATATTGATTGAAGTAAGACGCGTTTTCTTGTTTTTAGTTTCTTTTAATTAAAGCTAAGTGCGTAAGTATATAGCAAATTCGCAGCATCCTATTTCGTTATGTACCTTTTAACAAAGTTGCCCACTCATTTGATGCAAATATATAAATAAATGTCTTGAAATCAATTTAATCAACAAGTCGATTCAATTACTTGTTTATGTTGTATATTTAAGTTTTACAGTTGTAATGTGTGCGTTATACAGATAGTAATTAAAATGTTTGAGAATCCAACCAAACCAGATTACGATCTGTGGCCGGTATCATACTTCAAGCGAAGCATACGCAATGTATCGCTTGACGTTTGGAACCAGCGGTACAATGATGGGGCAACAGCTTCAACGACGAAGATGTTTTTACCGGACGCAAAACTCGCGTATGGCATCGTAACGAAATTTACTGCCATGAGCGGTCACAACGCAGGTCATGACAGGACACGGTGGATTCTCGGAGTATTTAAATCGCTTTAAGTGCAAAGAGAATCCGGGGTGTGTATGTGACTGAGAAATTAGCAAGAGGAAATAGGGAAAGGCCTAACAACCTGTGAATGCGGGGGCGTGTTTTTTTTTTAAAAACGAGAAATAAAGCCAAATATTCGGGAGAAAAATGTAACAAAAGCTAAATATCAACATTTAAAGGAACTCCAACTTGTGCTTCTTTTTTATCAGATAGGGAGTGACTAAACGAGCAGACGGATCGCCTGATGGTAAGCAATTACTGCCACCTATGGGCACCAGAGAGTCCCGAGGGCGTTGCCGGACTTTCAGGAAGGAGTACGCTCTTTTCTCAAAGGTTTAAAAGTCGTATTGGTCCGGTAATACCACGGGTAGGACGCATGCTTTTATATAATAATCTACTTTAAAAAGTTTATGAACTTTTTATGTTAATACATAATATATTTACATTGAAATTCATCACTAACCCCCGACGCAAATAGAGGGAGGTTATAAGTTTGATGTCGATATCTGTCTGTCTCTTTCTACGTGTGGCATCGTAGCTCTTAAACGGATAGACCGATTTGGATGCGGTTTTTTTTCGTTTGGAAACCAGTTTCCTTACGGTGGTTCGAAGCTATGTTTGGTTGATATTGGTCCAGCATTGTTAGAGTAAGGTATTTTTGGCGTACGATTACTCGATTAAGTGCTACACACGTGCCAGTATAATAGTTAAATGACAATTAATTGATAACTTTGACCTGATGCTGCTTAGGGGTTTTTTTTATTCTTTTATTTGTATATTTTATGTGCGAAAACGCTAATAATCTGGACTGTTTTAACATTTTTCGAATGTAATATCAGTCGTACTAGTATGTGCTAATTCTAATACTTAGGTTTACATATACAAAGAACAGAAAAGTAACACGACAAGTAAATCAACTCGGTATGTATTCAAAATTATGGCCAACATTTGGCTTCAGCCCAAAGACGAAGTAGTATGTGATCGGAAATATTTAGAATTGCCTATTCATGACTATTCCGCGTATGGAAAACTTTTACACTGGTTCCGAACTTCACGTAAAAGTAAAGGGGGTTAAAGAACCTCAATATTTTAGATAGAAGGGTCAGAAACGACAAAAAGCTGACGATAAAACATGGAAAAGTTGTTATTTGTAAAGGTGATGCTACTTCATTTTCCTTTTTATTTATAACATTTTTTTAAATTTGTAATGACATTGAATGAAGGCACTAGAACTATTAATATTATAACTGTACCTACTCAATCACTTTACTCATTGAAAGAAATCGTCAGTCAAAAATTAAAATAAACAATTCTAAGTATCCATCTGTCTAAAGGAGACCCGAGCGCAGCAGTGGGACATTATGGGTCGTTGGTGATGATGATGAAGTGTCATTACAGAGATTTAAATAACTAATAATGTAATTTTAACTCTAAGTATTGTTAGTATCTCGTATAATAAATAATTTTGTCTTATGTATTGTTCATGATCAACCTTTATCGAAAGCATGATCATCACGATGAATCACCATTCACAATCAATATATTACTTATATTTTATTCTAGTTTTATAATAAATGATTGTAAAATTCTATAGGTGGTAGTATTTTTTTAAATATAAAAACTGTATCTTTAATAACTTATTAGAAAATTATAAACAAAGTTTGGTTATTTCTATGGATAGATATTGTAGGTCAATTTTAGATGTAAATACTTTATACTGTACTAATTAGACTAAACGACGACTACTGGTTGTAGTAATCAGACTAAAGTATAATATGATTATATAAATAAATCATCAGGCAGATACTCTCTAGTTTTGTTTTTGTGTTATATTTTAGCCGATGATATGATTGTCTTGTTGAGTTGATTTTAAACTGAAATCGTAAAAAAAATCTCATTTGAATCTAGATATTTTTCAAACTACGTAGTCAATATTGTGGCTAAACTGCATAAATAATGATTTTGAAAGGAATCTCTAGATTTCATCTAACTACCAATAACTTTAGTCAACAAGTGTTTTTCCATTATTCTATTTTATCAATCAAATCTTTTTCTTTTACCCAACTACGGTGAAGTCAAAAGATATATAACATTTTTGGCAGTCTATCAGTCTAAAGAACTTAGCTGATTTTAATGACTGAGGTGTCATTAGATGCGTAACGAGGGCCCAGGTTTCATAGTCTTCTTACATTTTATCGAAGTTATTTCATAGTCGGTATACATATATTTTTATTTTTTCTTTAAATGCCTGACACGCGTAGTTATAATGACAGAGATCTGAAGTTAATCTGTCGATGGAGCAGGCGATAGGTCAAGCTAACTTGTTGATAATTTACAGTGACTATTTCTTGTTTGGGTTGATGGTTTGCCTATTAAAAATGAGAAATTTAAACCTAGTTAAAATGAAAAGTTATAGTATTAATAATAGAATAGCTTCTCAAATAAATCAAAGAATATGAAAAAGTAAGAATCTGACATTAGTAAGTACTAATTTATAAGAATTTAGCCATGAAAAATCACAGAGAAACTACATTGATAAACAATAATTGAAAGTACAATCCTGAATATATTTTATAGTGAGCCAACCGTAAAAACAAACCTACAGCAAGAGTACGTAGCCACAATGTTGTCCTGCCAGTCCTCAACCAGCACACGGCCAGCGTGGGGACGTTATGGTCAAAACCTTCTCCGGTGAGGAGACCCGAGCCCAGGACTGGGACACTATGGGTTGTTGATGTTTATATTGCATACATTGTTTTTATGAAATAACAACCGTTTATGCACCGCGCACAATGAAAGCTCTTAAAATAAATTTTAGCCTGTGTTTGCAACATTTTTCATAAATACTCAACTTCTATTGGTCGCAGCGTGATAATATGTAGCCTGTAGCCTGTAGCCTCCCGTGATAACTGGACTATCAAACACTAAAAAAAATTTCATCATATCAGTTTAGTGCTTCCTAAGATTAGCGCTTCAACCTAACAAACAAATGAATAAAGTCTTCACCTTTATAATGTCGATAGGTATATTTTTCTGTAAGATATCATATTGCTGTACTTTTGTCCCATCAGAATGATTTGTTTTTAAGTTGGCATATTGTTGTATTGTTGTTCTATCAAAAAGAACTTTTATTTATTTTTGCGACATTGATAATTTATTGTATATTTCAAAAATAAGTCATCTATTATACTATTCATCAATCTTTGCCTAGGCACGGATTCATGGCTGTCTTGGCCGAATGTCCAATGAATTTCTTTCTATAAATTGATTCAGTGCAGTTAAAATTCAAATAACATTTTGCCAGTTAGTAATAATAATAGTCTTTTAAGAAGCTACAGATATATATATAAACTTTCTTTTTTCCTGACATTGACTAAAGAATTATGATCAAGTATATGTAGACAGATTTCTTTTACTAATAACGTAGAGAAAATACGCTAATCAGTAATTATAACCATGCTTAATTATAGATAAAAAACTATTATATGTGTCTATAAAGTTGTGAGATTCAATATATCTCCGTGGTAAATGATTGTAAAATTCCATGCATTATAGAATGTGTATCATGGTTTTCTGTTATAGTGCGAGTGTGGTGTTTTTGATTTTTTATTATTTTTGCATTTGTAGAAAAAGAAAGAAAAAGAGTTTCGCTATATTGGTCTCGACATTATTGTATCTCACTTAAACTCAATCGAAAATATATTTATTTATTTTATAGAAATTAATTGAATAGTAAAAAAGACTTAAAAGAAAAGGTAGTATGTACCTGTAAGTAGTAAAAATTAATTTCAAAGCTAAAGTAGGCAATGTACATAAACGCATAAAATTTCAAAAGGATTAAATGAAATTTTATTATTCCTATGTAAAAGTAAATCCTAGAAATATTGAAGATTTTAGATAAGGAAGATATTTCAGTTAACAGTTTTTGTTTTAGCTATTATTTATAATAATGAACGCGAAACCGTTCGTAAAGTGTATACATTTTCTAACATTGTTTCAATGGCTTGTTAAAGTTTTATGAATCATAGCAAATATATATAATCTATATATTAATCTATATGTTACACCTACCTATTGACATACGTACCATGCGAGTATTCTATGAAGTAGTTAGTTTGAATGCATTTTATTCATTTCTAAAACTTTAAAACATGTGCATTGGTAACAATGATGTATGCTTTACAATGCTTTTGTTAATATTCTTATAATATTAAGAAAAATACTTTATAATTTATTGTGTATTTTATTGCAAGGCATATAACATCGAGATCTTTTACTTCATTTAAACTAATTAAAAATATTTTTGAGAGGTTAGAGTGCTTGAACTTCCCGGTAATAAACCAGTTTGAGGTACAGGTATGCGGTCGTAATGAGTACGAGAATAATATATGATTAAAAGTACTATTTAATGCCAATAAGATTTTAAATAGCCCTCTTTAATAGTAAATTATTTTTTCACTAATCTTTTCGCGTTATCGGTTTTCGTGAAAAGATTATCCTATCTCCTTCCTCAAGAATCAACATTTCTCCATGCCAAATTTCATTGAAATTGGTGCGTTGATTTAGTCGTTAAAGCGCAACAAACAGACAGACAGAGATACTATTGAATTTATAATATCTATATATAATGATCTATGGATATTCTAAAAACACCTATGGGTGGCCGTTCCTGTAAAAATCACGTGTTTATGAATGTAATTTAAAAAAGATACTAGTCGTGGACTGGTAAATATTTTTAGTTCTGAACAAGCACCGCGTGTCTTGTTCAGAACTAACTAATCACCTCCTATTCCTTTGTAGTGGGATAAAATAAAACATTGACTGCTAATTATATTCTGTTCAACTGTCATTTTGTTACCGTTTTAACTTTCACGTTTGTTCTTCTTTCTATCTTTTTTTCTTTTCCTTTATAAACAAACCTTGGCCTCTTATTTTTAGAGAAAAATATTGTTTTTTCTGAATGCTATATTTGTAAAGTACGTATATTACATGTACTTGTAGATAAAATTTGGTTTAAGTATACGTCTTGTGATGAGAACGGAAACTAATTGACCTACTAATATTGAATATGTCTTTAGTTAATAACTAGGTACATACACATACTTACTAAACAAGTTTGAGAATTGCCTTGATTTTGTTTGGAAATTCATAAATCTTTTTACTTAGTAAGTATGTAGTTTTATTGGCCATAGAGACGCAATAAAATAAAATTTATCAGATTTAAATTTTAAAATTCTATGGTCATTGCATTATTTGATTAAATCATGTTAGCATTGCTTTGATTTTGTAAAATTCTTATCACGTCAGTTGTTGAGAATCATACTCGGGATGTCAAAGCTCTATAACATTAAAACTTAAACAATGTAAAAGCTTCGAATTCAAGAAACAGATTTCACAATAAATTAATGGAAATGAGTAGCTTTGAAAAAAAGTTTTCGTGTTTCCTCACTTCAGGCGGTAATAAAAATTGTAGATGCGTATACATATATAAAAGAAACTTTATAAAAAGTTTCAAGGATCTCCGTTTTAGAAGTGAACGTTAAATAAAATAACTCACTTTAATGGAGACAATAGAATGCTTTCGATATGAGAGAAAATATTTTTTAAAGAAATTAGACTTTAGTGAAATGAAAAAAAATCTTATAAGATGCATACAAATTTAACAAAACTTTATAACTATATATTTATTAAGTACACTAAGGTAAATGTAATTAGAATTGGAGTTAAATTAGAAGGAAAAAGAAAGCCATTTATGTTCATAAGAGCGCAACATATTCAAACTTTTGCTTTTACTTGTATTGAATTTATTTATATACAGATAAATGATAATTTATTAGCTTTGCCTTCAAATGACTCACAAGGTATGTAACAGTGAAATCATGTCTGTGTATATGTATTTTATTGCCGTATCGTGTACATTCAATTCAGATGTAATAGATTCCTAATCAGGCCAGTGTAGTTTTGATACCTATCGACCGATGCTTTCGAAATCGAAAACAGTTCAATACAAGTGTGAGATGACAAAATAGGTGAAGTGAATGGTGAGCCTCCAGACGCAATAGGCACACACGTGCTTGTTTGTCGTGATTCTATCGGCAAGGCAGCACGACCGATCGTAGCCTAACGACCGGACCTCGGGCCACGGCCATATGTTATTAACTTACGCACCAACTAACAGTATGACACTTTACACTGTATATTTCCACTACTGTACTTATTTCACGGGAGAAATAAAAAGAGTATCGGAACCTCTGACCGGCGAAAACGTTTGAAAGTTGCGAGAAGTTTGTCCGAGCGCGTGAGTCCTCAGTTAGGTTGTGTCGCGGGCGTGTGGTGCCGACTGGCTAGCGGGAGCGAGCGCGCGACCGCAGTGCCTTCGTGTACAGCTTACACTGATTTTTTGTTAGGCTTGGAGGCATCGTCGCTGCTTCGCCGCGTGCTCCACATTCGACGACCAGTGTGATACGCGGTACGATGCACAATTAGGGTTGTTACATGTTATTTGGATCACACTACAATCATTTTCAAACAGACTCTTTTATGATGTTTTTAAGTTATTGTCTAAATATTAGAAACCTGAATTCCATAAACTCAAGCTGAGAGAGTATCCTTGATCAGTGGCAGTAAAAGGACAACATAATTTTATAATTTTTTCTATTGTTGTATTAGAATATTATGGAAATATTACTAACAATAAAAGAAAATGAACCACAACAAATATTGTTTACCAATATTAGTATTTGTTTAATAACTTGCATGTTTATGGGCTTTTAACAAGCTGTGATTGCTAATAGTTTGCTTTGATGTTGCGTCAATCAATGCTTACATTTACATGTTTAAATGTAATCAAAAGTGTGAACCCTAGCACTACCATACAACTATTATTCGACTCACCACAAAATGTTGCAGTAACGCTTCACAACTTTGCAGGAACTTAACTTCTACGATTGGCTGGATTATCGCACTCACCTACAAAGCTACGTGTCCGATAAAATAACGTTGGTTCTATTACTGTTTCACAATGCTCCTACAAGTAAAATCCTCTATTAATGACTTCTATAATATAGAGAGTATGTAGATTAGAAATCTAAATGTAAGACACTTGCTTCTGAAGTTAAGAATTTGAATAGGAATGTTTTAAAAACAGTAATACAATGATGTCATGTCATTCAATGTGAGCTTTGCAAAGTTCCAAGATAATGGTTAAACAACATGTCGTTTTTACTGTCATATCGTAGTGTTATTAAATATTTAAAACAAGATTATTATCTAAATTATTATATAGTCTTAATTCTACAGAAAAACTTAGAAAAAGTATTTTATTTTAGAACGTTCATTACTTAAGTTAAATAAATTAAAATACATGTTTTCTTGATATTTGTTCTTAGAGATAATGTATTAAAGGGCCTGACAAAGCTATGTATATATATACATAGCTTGATACATAAGAGGTCTCAAGTAAACACTTGTTAACCACTTTAACACTAGCCATTACAGTAAGTTACCTAATAAATTATAAGGGAATAAGGCACCCCAATATTAATTTTGTGAAGTAGTTTAATGTAGAACGCATATTTTTAAAGAACACATAAGCTGAGCTTATTTTTGTACATCAGATAAATCGATATTGTTGTCTGACTAATTATTATATATTTTCTGAACTATGTTCCATGTATTGATAAGTAACAACTCTGTTACTTTAAAATAAACATTATAATGTACCGGCTATTAAACACCTGTTATATTGGTAAGGCATAAATTACGTTCATTGAGTCAGCTGTCACTTTCGAAAGAAACTACAAAACATAAATAAAAAATTACGCCACCATTTTGAATTAATTGTAAAATGTATAATAGGAAGGCGCCAAAACATATCATTCTAGTTGTCTACCATTTACTGTGATTCATATCTTGTCAAAATATAAATTAAAAAATCAATTCTCGTTAGTCCGAAGTCCAAAAGTTATAATTAACTTGCGCGTTATAAAGTAGTCACTTCCGTCGAGATTAGGATAGTATAATCTTGGAGAAATAATATATTAACTTTACGCTCTTATATTTAAATTTCATGTACATCCCAATTTTAATTACTTGGCTAACTCTAAACAATTGATGGAATAGGTACTGATTGGCCATGTTCCGGTGCCTGCAAAATTTGTGTACTACCTTGACTTATTGTAAAAGTAATCCATCAATGCTCGTTTGCTAATCGATCGAATAATAAAAGAGGGAATATATAGTTTGATGTTACTTTGATTATCAAGAAATGCAATAAAATGGTTTTTATATGCGTTACAAAATGGTTGCCTCATCCCAAAATAATTTGAATATTTTATTTACAACATTTGCAGATTACTTAAATTAAAATTAATCCATTCCTAACTCTACTGTTACAATTATCTTAACAAATGAAAAGTGTACGGTATGAAGTGAAAAATACTATTACGTTGGACTAAAATAACAAGTCGTGTTTTGATGTGGCTGCTGAATACCATTTTGAAATATTTACGGAAGGGTAACTTGTCATCATAAGTAGCAAGAAAATCCAATATCTTGGTGGAATATTGGCTTTTCCTGCGCCTTGCGATGACAAGTTACCCTTTTGCAAATGTTTACACGTATCTAAACTCCATTTTCTGAAGTGACATTTGAAATATTTAAATAGACACGTCATCGTGAGTACGGTAACGTAAGCTAAGTTTATACGCACTGGTTGGGATGTTAGATTTGTAAGTTTCCAAGGATTTGGTATTCAGTACATGGAAATATCGATGACAGTTTGTCAAACAAACAGTGGCATTACATGTAGATTAATCGGTGTATACTTTGTGTCTCTATATTTAAGTTGGTCTATATGTAAGGTTTGATTAATTAAATATCTTACAGATATTTGTAAACAAAGATTAGAATATGTATTTCGGTGAAAAATTTTCGGTATACTCTTGGAAATGAGGTTAAAGTGGCTATGCGTACTTATACATTTATAAAAGCAGTGGATTAGTGGTTTAGAATTTCTGTTCCTTTCTAGTGTTTTGCTTATACTTAGATGTGGGTACATATTACAGATCTTTTAGTTTACGCAGATATTTTATAGCTATATACAAATAATGTAAAAGTAGATGCAAAAAGAACCAACCCATTAGGTAAAAGGCAAACCTAAAAATGATTTATTCGGCCGACCTTTATATTGTAAGCGATTTCTTTCGAAATAGAGGTCATCATTAATTTGTTTGGTAAGATATAATACTAAATCATAAATACTGCGTACCAGAAAATTGATGAGAATTACTTAGAGCAGACAGTTTCTTTTCTTACCACGTCTAAAGTTGTTGTCGCAATAACATAATATTAAAAGCATGAAAATCATTTTCCTATGTGTCTTATTTTGGTGGGACATTCAGGTTTTTGAAATGATTTGAGCAACGCAGAGAAAGATCTCTAGCGGCTTCAGTATTAGAAAAAGCTTATGAGTAGATATGACTATTTATTATCAAACTAAAAATTAATTATCAGTAAATAATTTAAAAATTAATGATAAATCAAAGCGATAGTTAGAAAAAACTATGAGGAATAAAACTGGCTAAGATCATCGTAACCACTAGTCGGTAAAAATTAAAAATGATAAAAAGTTTCATAATATTGACGAATTAGCACTCGAAATGAATATAAGTATATACATAAAGCACAGGTGGTGGCTGTTTTATTAAACTTCAAAGCGACGCTTGCAGTCAGTCGCATAACATCCGGACGCAACATGCCAAGTGGTTGAAACAAATGTTTTAAAAGCTTTCTTAAATAACTTTGTCATTTTTATTATAATAAAGGGTTACGAAATCTCGTGTCAGGCGGTAAATCGAAATTCTTAATTTTTGATGAACAGACACACGTCTACAAGAAGATTTTTTTTTTGCTGTTGTTGGTATATCGAATCAAAATACCTTTAGTTTAAGTTCCTAGATGAACTGACTAATTATCATTTTCATTTTGTTTATATTAACATCTATACTAAAATCTTAAAGAGGTAAAGATTATGAAGTTGTAGGGAGTAAACTCTGTACAAGAGCTATTGTTATATTAACTAATACGCGGCCAGACCCATGTTAAAGGGTTAGTATCAAAAGCTCATTAAATCATCCTCGACGATAATGTTGTTGGAGAGGCCTATGTCCAGCAGTGGATTGTGATAGGCTGATGATGATTATGATGATAATGTCAGATACGTCAAAAATAATATGTAACTTTTATATGAAGGTCTATCCATCTAATTAACTGTAATTAAAGGGAAATACACATGTCATCATATTAGTTACAAAACAACATGCTGCCCGTTTGAGTTAGTTTCTGTGTTGTTGTATTGAAGATGGTAAATCTATGTAGTGTAGTTTTTCACTCGATTCTTGTCGAAGTTTTATAATTCTGAAATTGTAATATTATTATTAGTATGAAATTACTGTCTGCTAGCAGGCTATTGATTACAGTAAATTAACCTTTAGGATATATTAACATAGAGATTTTACTAAACAAATAAAAAGAAATCCTATTAAGTATTTCAATAACAAGCTTAAGCTATGAATTTTAGTAATGCGGTTTTATATATGCCTTTTTTTACTTAGATATTATTAACAAAGTAATACGAAGGATAAGAATAAAGTTTCTAGGAATATCGAAAAAAAATTTCTTAGAACAGTTAAATGCGTTTAAAGTACAGTCGCGGCCGGAATCGTTAGCGATTATAAAACTGACATACTGCTGGGTGGAAGCTCATGAAGAAAGTATCAATTCTCAGGAATTATTTTATATAGTATCATCAATACTACATTCACTGCCTCGGTGGCACAGCGGTAGTATATGCGACTGCTGTTCTTGAGGACTCGGGTTCGATTCCCGGGTCGGATCAAATGTTTGTATGATCTACAAATGTTTGTTTCGGAGTTTGGGTGTTTTCTATGTATGATATGTATGTATTTACAAAAAAAAGTATATATGTATTTATATCAGTTGTTTATTACCCATAATACAAGCTCTGCTTAGTTTGGGACTAGATGGCGTTGTGTGTTAGATGTTCGAAAATATTTATATTTATTTATATTCATCATTTCACATTCATTCAAAATACCAGTATTAAGAATTCAGTCATAAACGCTTTTAAAGAGGTGAAATGCACGTATCAATTATATGGTCTTGATATACCTATGTTTATAAACTTTTTGATGTGATATTATTGATATCAATAACATACTGGAATATTATGTAACAAAATAAATTAACAACCTGAAATACTACACCGGTTTGTCCTTGAGTGTACTAGAATTTGTAATCTTAATACAGCCATCGACCGTCGTCAGCGTTGAGAACTTACTCACAAAACTTTAGAATAAATTGGAGCGGTTTTCATTGTAAACAGTGTGAGATAGAATTTAATAGAGTGCAATTTTTACGATGTATATTTTCTATTTAGCTTGAATGTTTAAATAGGACATGTAGAGTCGATTGCGATACATTACTTTTAATCAAAACCTCTCGCTTTTATCGTGCTAAACCATACGTAGCCTGTCACAGTAAAAAACAACAAACAACGTATTTTGGGATGAAAGGTTTGTGCTTTTCGATCTTCTATTTTTTTAAGTTTTGGCTCATTGTAACACGCTTCTTTTATCACTGTCCTTAAAATGCTACTCCTAATCGGAAAGTTTGTTAAATTCTTTGTTTAAATTCGCAAAATAGTTTGTTCGATAAAAATAGCATGCTTATATTAGAAGATAACTCTCTCTCTACAAATGCAATTTGCAGACTTATACAAATCTTCACGAAGAAAATTTATAGAGCTTAGAACATAGAATGTGGAAGTGTTCAAACATTTACCGGCCAAATTGGTAATGTTCTGAAAAAGGACCTTGTGAAAAGTATTAAGAACCGATGTGCATAGAAATGCACAAAAGGATGGATGATTGTGGATGAAGCAAAATAGGTGTGTTAAAAAAAATAGTAAGTGTAGATAAATTGTCTCTACCTACCCCTCTGGAAATCTCTATGTAACCATCTTCTAGTTTTGTATGGTACCGGACGTTGGACAAAAAAGGGTAAAGTAATAACTAAGACTTCGTTGTCCATCTCTCCTCCGTGTATCACCAGGCTGTATCTCATGAACCGTGATAGTTAGACAGTTGAAATTTTCAGAAAAGTACTAAAAATCAGAATAAAAAACATTCTTAAGGGGACTCCTATCTTGTTTTTGCTTGATATTGATATCGGCAACAAGTAGACCTTTGAAATATATAGATAATGGTATGAAACCCTTCCTGCGCGAATCCGACTCGCACTTGGCCGATTTTATTTTAATTACTTTAGGGTATAAATTAAATATTTAATGAAGACGTTTCTTAACGTGTTATAGATATCAATACCGGATACCCCTAAAATGTAACTTGAAAGAGTTTTGTAATTTAAAAAAAACGCTGTAGATAAAATTGCATTATCTATTTCAAGCTATTCTGAACATAAAAGAAAGATATAAATTGTTGAAAGAAGTTATAAGTGTTTCATTAGTAAAGAAATAAGCGGTAACGAAAATTGGACGCCGTTTTTCTTCGTTATGCTAGAGCAAATTTCAGTTTGATAAGAGAATTTAGTGTCATGAAAATTCATTTATTTTACAGTACATAAATAAGACAAAGTTTTTATATTTTCGGTATCAATGGAGAATAAGATAGGAAGAACGACTTTTTTACTAAAACTATGTTACCATAGGTAAAACTTTAGTAAATATTCTGATAGTAGCAATTTTGATCTAATTACTCAAATTAATGAGGCAATAGTCATACCAGTTATTTTATTTTTATATTGGTATTTTATATAATTTAACTCTTTAAATCATATAAAGTACTCTATAAATCATATATAATTTGGTAGTTAACTACTCTTAGTTAACTTAAAATTTAAATAAAAATGCTCACATTGGATGTTGGTTATTGCAGCTGCGAGTACTCCTTTGAATAACTTTTTGTAGTTGCTTAGAGTATTTAATAAACTTATTCTACAGTTTATTGATTAATAGTAGTTGAGACCGGATTAGTGTATCCTAAAGTGACAGACTAGGATAGTTAAAACGTTCCTTCGTCTAGAGTTGGCTCGAGAATCAATCATAAGTGAGGAGTGAAGTCGTGTATATTACAAGCTTTTATTTAGTTTCAACTGTCCCGATGATTGTCTGTAATCAAATCTTGCAAGTCAAATTTGAACTACTTCCTGGTTTCCGATTGAGTTGAAATTTTAAATTTCCTTTTATTTCTGATGGCAACGCAATCTTTATAATCGGTATTGTTATTAATTAAAAATGGCAGCCGTAACAAAATGGTGACTTACACATTTCTGAACAACCCACGAAATATGGATATCAAATCAAAAGGCTTACAGTTATTTTTTTAGCAAGTAATAAAAGCTTGTTTTTCAAAAAAACTTTTTTTAAAATAAATTACTTGTTTTAAAAATACATTGACATTGGAACTCAATAAAAAAAGCCAAGCTTAAGCCTTATAAGATGTTGGCAGTTTTTATACAGATTTTAATTTTTTACTCAAACTAACAAACTTACAAGTTACATGAAAGTTTTTTAATTATAACCAAGAAAGAACGACAAAAGACAAGCAAAGTTATGAATAGGTAAATAGTTTTACTAAATAACTTACGAGAGTTTTTCAATGATAAGAAGGCTTACACGAAACGCACGCTTACAAATGCGAGATTCCAATTATATACAAAGTTTATTGCTTAGGAAAATTTATTGAGCATTACGTATGTTAACATTATTTTAAATGGCTTCACCGGTTTATGAGATAATCAATATGTTTTCGAAATTTATTGGTTAATTACAAATCACGGTCGGAAGTGAAGGCTTCTGACATCATTTATGCCGGGGAACTGCCCCGAAGCGGCAATATATGCTATGTCAGGATTGTTGCAGATTTATATTTTTTGTTCTTTTTCACAGCCTACAAATATTTTTCTTTGGGATTGGTGTTTCCTACAAAAAATAATGATGAAAACGCAAAGTATATAATTATGTAGCCCATATAGGGGAACAGTAATGATTTTGAATTAAATTATGCATTTATGGAGACCACCTGTACGGTAAGATGAGCACTTGTCAGTAGTAAGTTTGATAAGCATTATAAAACAGGATCGTTAAATCAATTCAATCTGAGTTCAAGTAGCCTGGCAGTATTCCCATTGAAATAATGTAAAAAAAACGGACCGGCTCAACCAGGGCGGTACTACTCTCGCACAGAAGATCAACGTAAAATGTCAGCATTCATGCTGTCGTGTTTGGTTGATGAGTGCGAGACCAGAGGCCCAATTGTGCAGAAGGATCACTAGGTCGTCATGGTGTGAGTTACAATGTCTGCGTTCGCAATAAGTATGATGACCATCACTGTTCTATTCTGCTCATGCTTACCATCAGACAGAGAAGAGTCACTTTGGCAGGCCCACAACAAAATAAATGAATAAAAAAAGTACTGTAATTCTCTACTTCTAAAAGGGCAACTTATTATATTTCTTGCCGGTTCATCTCCATAGAAACGCAAACCGTGTAATTAAAGTCACTAAGGTAAGGTTACGGTTTCGTCTACCTTGTTTGCATTTTTTTTTTAATCTTAAGACAATGATAAAATGTGATCATCCAATCATTAAAGAAAGGTCTCCCATTTTAATTAATATCAGAGCTACAAAAATTTTAAGACTTTAAAAATTAACTTCGTTTTAATAAAAAACATCATCTTTATTTCAAATAACTTGTATCTGATCAAGACCTGACCTAAGTTAGATCGAAATATAAGAAAGACTGCATGATCCCCACACGAGTTTTTGCAATTTTTTTTATTAAATTATACATCAGATAATGTTTAAAATAAAATTCCTTTTGTCTGCAGATCTTACTGGTAAATCCGACTTGCGTAATAGGTAATTCTATTTAACGAACTGCAACGCCCCATGTCGAGATCAAAGCATTTCAATAACATTTAAGCACAGTAATAACATTGTAAAGACTGATCCACGAAATCGCATCTCCAACTGTAATAGTAAAGTTAAATTTGTCGCGTACGCGTGTGGAATTGAAAAAAGAGTTTTTGACTCAAAGGACCAAAAGGGAGCAGATTTTATCAAGCTCATATTTTTATTGTTAGAGTCAAATTTAATAAAAAGGTTGATGGCACAGTTTTTTTAGTTTATAATAATACTGGCTGTTACTTTGCGGCTCAGCCCGCGTATATGTTAGTTATCACGGCAAATAGTGGCCTATGTGTTATTCTGATATACAAAGCTATATTACTGTAAGGTTTCATTAAAATCCATTCAGTAGTTTTTACGTGAAAGAGTAACAAACATCCATCCATACTTACAAACTTTCGCGTTAATAATATTAGTACGATAAAGAGATAACGTTTGTGAGGTTGTAAAGGGTAATCTATAGATCTACGTAGTAAAAAGTAGTTCGTCAGTATTAAATATATAATTGTGTTGAGGTGGTACATGGTTTTTCTTTGTCAAATATTTTTTTCACTACATAAAGCAAACACATATTAATAACTTTATTTTTGCTTCTATTAAAAATTATCTGACTAAACTTTTAGATGAAAGTAGGTATCGCTGGACAAGTAAAAAGGAAACGTTCTTAAATTTAAAAAAAGTTATGAATTGTATTGAAAATCAACATAATGAAAATGCGTTTTGGAATCAAGCCACTACTAGCTTACCACAGTCACGAATAAATTGATCAGAGAGAATTGGATCGATGCAGAATAATTAAAGTTGGACTTGCCGAGTCAATCGCATCAGTTTGCTTTAATCGTATTCGGTTTAATCGTTTTTGAATTGGAACAGGGAGACATTTTACACAGATTATTCACTTACATAAATATTTAGTATTGGTTGCTTTTCAATTTCTTCTAAAAATAAAGATTCTATATGTATATTTTCGAGTGTTGTTACAGCCGCTGTGTAATTGTCCAAAGAAATACAAGTCCATACAAATTTCAGATTTATCTGATGTTATTAGAACCCGTGATAATAAATAGAGAGCAATAATAAATAGAGAGTTTGTTGATTCCAAAAAAATCAGTAACACTCAAATCAAACCTAATTCAACAAAAGATTGTCGGTTTGGAAATCAAAATTTAAACAAAACTAAACAAGGACAGAGCAGATTTAAAATAAGGAATACTTAATGATATTCAAATACAGAATGTTGCACCAATGTAGATACAACAAAGCGCTCATTACGAAGGTTTACGATGATTTACTTGTGCATATGAAACTTCTGTAATTTATTCTACTGGATTTGTATACCTTTGAATCAGTACAACGAGAACACATCAGTGGTGCTTTATGATGAAATGAAAGATATATGAAGTCATTATATGGTTAGAGGATTTTAGCGTAAACACAGAATATTGTTTTGTGTATTGGCGTATCTTTCGAAGCTCAAAACAATGTTTATTGGAATAGATATTACAACAGTGACTGACTCATCCGAGACTTCGACTGTTTGAAATACTTTTACTGTGAAACCCTTGATTGTAGAATATGGGGCGAAAAAAATTTAGTTTTTTTGCCGCCTATGGATAAATAGTGGAAATATTTTAATAAAAGTGTTAATTATATTCATTGCATTGGACCCTTAACAGATATAGAACTATTAAATACTAAAATAAGAAAACTTAGCTGAGAAATATTAAAAGGAAAATGGAAATGTTTCTTTAATAGATCTATACGAATATAGTCGTGCCCAGGTTAGCTGACTTGACTCGTAGCTATAAAATATGATAATGTGTCTGATAAAGAAATACCTGTTTTGCTAAAAAAGAAAATAATTACGAAAAGAAAGACGTATCTTTAAATTTCGACACTTTCTAACCTGATGGTGATTTCTTTTGATTCCTATACTGGGATGTTTATTTTACTTTTTTATCAATTTTACGCCAAAATCTCTAAAAGTAGTTACTAGTAGCAGTTGTAAATTATAAAATTGCTCATTGTGTTTTTGAATTGATGGCAAATAATATAAAATGGCACTTGGTGGTACTTGTGTATACTACATGCATATCCAAGTTCTACCAAGTGCCGTTGTATATTTTTCCATATACATACTGTATTTTAATATATTCTTGAAATTAAATTCATTTGGACTGTTATAAAAGTATTTATAAAAATAAACAATGTTTAACAATGGGATAAATGTACAAGTGAATTTAATTTTAACAACTAATTAATTATATTGTAAAGCAGAGTCACAAGTACTCGTCTCGGAGACATGTTAATGGCTGGTTTAAAATTGTGTACAATAGTGGCCAGCGGAAGAGTGTCATTTATATCTGTGACTTTCTCAATTCGAACAATTTGTAAGAAACTCTTTGGTTACAGTTTTTAGAACGGCAACCGAGGAGTAGTTTGAAACTATTTTGAGAAAAATAACGACTGTTTTTGTATTTACAGTCTGTTAAATTGTATTTTAAATGATTTCAAGTCACTTAATTTAGAGGACATTATGTTTTACTATTGTGTATGTATGTACTATCTACAACTATTGTTTATTTTTACATTTTTCTCATAAATATTAGTTGACTGCACAGCGGGCCTAATTGTTTGCGTTCGACGCCGCTTTCTATTGCGCCAAGTGTTGTGGTTTTAAATCCCACATGGGACAATGTGGAATCTATATCATGGGACAACAATTGGGTTTTTGAAAAAAAAAATTATTGATTTTTTTTATGTATTTTAAAACTTTATTATTAATAATATTGATATTTAATGCAAAAAACTTAAAAAAAATTTTTTTTCAATTAATTATAAACAGTTAAAAATTGATGAAATTTAAATAAAAATCACGTGACTATAAACGCGCCATGATTGGTCACCATAGTTGTGACGTCATAATGTTATAGCTATTTAATAACAGTACAGCGTTTACGGCTATTACACGTGACTAGACAATAATATTGAAAATTTATTGCTAAAATACGAGTTGTTAGTTGGTTCCGATTAGCTATGTGTGATAAAGGATTTAAAATTAAAAAAAAAATACTATAGTCAAATACATAGCCTCGAACGTTATAAAATTATAAATATATCAAATTGAATCCCAATTATTAGATAAAGATACATAAATTTATTATTTAAGCACTTTAAATTACCAATAAAAAAATTTTTTAATGCTATGATTTTAAAGGTTATGATTTGGATTGTCCAGTTAAAAAAAAATATTTACTGAACTTTACTTGAATACGTAATAATTATTTGATTTGTATACTTAGATAAATAATAATTAATAACAATGATATTAATAAATACTTATATCGAAATGATCTTCACAACAAAAAAAATTGATTTTGTTTGGGGATTATCACGGTTTGTACCATTATGTACGAATACTACAAAGGCAACTCCTGACAAAATATTTTTAAATGTTCCCCAAGATGTCAAACGTCGAAATAAATGGTTTCAAGCTGTAGTAAGAACGATAACTTTTGAGGTTCGACATTTTTAATATAAATTTAAATATTTAATAATAACAACAAAATTAAATAGATCAAAACACTGCATTCATGATTTTCCTATCAACTGCATTGAGTGAAAACGAACATTATGACGTCACACGCGCTCGGGTTTGTTCGGAAGTTGTCGGCGTGTCTTCGGTACTGGATTCAAAAATTAATTTTTATTTTGAAATAACTTTTGAATTATTGCAAAAAAAAAATAGTTTTGTTATAAAACTAATAAATAATCTTTCAATTTATCACAAAAAAATTTTTTTTACAAAAACCCAATTGTTGTTCTGAATCTGGGTGTTCTTTGTGTCTTTTTCATATATGTTTGTAAAGTCCCGCGACACAGGGTGTGCATTACTCATACGGGGGTTGTATTTCCAAAGAAAAGAAAGAAAAAGTTCCCCAAGTATTGAAAATTCAAAATCAATAAACATACATCTGCAGTAAGTAATTCATGTAAAATGCTGGTGTCGAGCTGCTTTCTACGAAATGTTTTTTCTTTCTCACTATGGCGTTGTTATTTAGTGAGTATATATATACCTCGTGAAATAGTTCGGAATATTCTGATAAGGAGCTAGAGACACTTTAGCTTTGCGAAAGTGGGGTATATACATTAGTTAGATTTCTATCTTAAGTTTCTTTTCCTATTTATTATTCTAAGAATAGACCAAGAATAGTATTTTTGGTTCTCCGAGACAAAGTAGTTTTTACGTTGAATTTTATTGAATAAAAAGTATATTAAGTGACAAGTTTGTGTCGAATTATATATTTTTATTTTTTACATGTTACACTGATTTCAAGAAATGTTTTTAATGGAAATCTGGATGTTTTTAGAGACCTCTGCCTTAATAATTATACTGTAGACTACTTGTTTATTTGCCTCGAATTGTCTGTAGATAATAAGTGGATTAAACTTTTATTTTCTAGGAGATTCGTATGTGTGATATCAAGTGATTTTATTAGTTGTGTTATCAATCTTTTGAGTCACAATTTTTTTTAATATCTTTCTACTGTACTGTGACTATCGAAACAATCCAAGGAGCCAAATGTTACATACCATGTTAAAAGTACGCATTTGGCAATACTCGTACATGACTCTGTTGTTCTATTATGATATTGGTGTAGAACATACACATAAATGAGCCTAATTTATTATAACTTGCCTTGTTCCCCATTTTCCGGAACTTGAACGGAAAAATAACTTTTCAATAAGTTTTTATGTTGTTGATTTTGTTACTCGTAATGTCATAACTTTGATCATTTTTTTGGTAATTTATCATATTCGTAAAATAATGGGCAAGTTCAATATTTTAAAAGAGTTACCATATTCTCAGTAGTTCTTCTCTTAAACGATAAACCGATTTAACGATATCTTTAACAATTTTCATACTCCATTAGATTGGAGGTTTTCCCGCGTTGATTTTATTTATATACGATTAATAATGTCGCTTTTAAAGACTTTTGTTTAGTCACATTAGGCTTCTTGTTTGATCCTAAAAAAACCTCGTAACCATCAGATCATAGATGATAGCATAATCCTACTTTAAATGTAATCTAGCTTTTTAGCTATTTATAATCGGTTCATAATCTTTTTGAAAAACTAACGTAATGATTTTGCACTCGTAATGACATATAATACACTACCCAGGTATTTGTATTTCTATAGCTTTAGTTACAGGTTAATTTCAAAAATCAGTAAATGAAGACCTCACGTTAAAATATTACTAAAAACACTGTTTGAGATTAACCTAAACAAATAAACAAACCGCCAGTGGTTTTACGTAAGCACTGATACTAAAAATTACTGTTTGTATCTGACATCACAGGTTAATAAAGTATGAGGGCTTCAGGATTTATTTTGTTTGTATTGAGTGCAGCTATTGACAGAGAAGATACATGTCTCTGTATTTTGGGGGAAAAGTAAATGTGCTGTACATAAAATATTGCTTATGCAGCCTTATCATAATTCACTGAATGGGCGACTTACAGATTTATACCGGCGCGAATAATTAATTTTATTGTTTAATAAACGCGTGTTCGATGTTTAATACTATCATCACGTTGCGTTTGTTGTATAATTTTATTGCTTATTTGTGTTTTGCCTTGTTAAACACATTTGTCTTTTGCTAAAAACATTTTGTAAAATCTTTACATGAAAAATAAATGTGCTATTGTACTGTAATTTATCATTATATCATAAGGGGGTTACTTCGTCAAGAACATTTATGGCGACTATTTAAATAAGGTTTCCGTAGTATTGTTTAATATTCTATTTGTTTATTATTTTTTGTTTATCCAAATTTTTTAATCTTACTAATATTATAAACGTGAAAATTTGTAGGTATGGATGGATTTTTGTTACTCTTTGATGTAAAAACAACGGAATGGATTTTAATGAAACTATACAATAATATAGCTATGCAACAGAATAACACATATAGTACAATGTATAAAGATACAATTCACACAATATCTTTGTACCGCGGGTAACACCACGGGGCTCAGCTAGTTAACAATAATTTCTTACAGCAATAATTCCTGAAATACTAGTTATTTGTCAATTCATTTAAGGGCTCATTGATGCTTTTCGAGTCATTGATAAATTTATATAGGCAACGTATTCTGTTGTTAATAACCAATACTAAAGCACCTTTTTTTAATCATTGCTTGTCATTTACATGCATCATTAACATTGGCTTACGCCAAAAATCATAAAATATAAACCAGTTTTATAATCGCGACACGAGTGTTTACAAAGTTAGAAAAACGAGTATCAAAATCATTTTAATAGCCATAGGCATAAGTTCAATTAAAGTAAAATAAATATGCTACAGCACAGTAAATATGGCGTGATTGCCTATAAAATAGCAATAAGATAAAGACAAAAGCCAAGGCAACTAATCACAAAAATACAAACAGATAACTGTGGAACGTTGTGTAAGTTGTTAGATACCTTTGGACACAATGAACCTTGTAAGTTCTGTGGCCTTTTATTTATCTGTTTTTGAAGTCCCTATGAATCGTATCATACATTTTATACC
This sequence comes from Hyphantria cunea, assembly GCA_003709505.1. Taxonomy (NCBI): domain Eukaryota; kingdom Metazoa; phylum Arthropoda; class Insecta; order Lepidoptera; family Erebidae; genus Hyphantria; species Hyphantria cunea. The sequence continues at coordinate 3,420,217 of PKRV01000512.1, read as the reverse complement.
TTTCCTGTATCCAGCAATTAAGATAAGACACGTTGATGAGACTGGAAGCAAAGTTTTTAGAAGACGTCTGACGGTGCTGATTCGTATTATTGTGAAATGTTTTTTAGTTCTCTTTTTATAAAGCTACTATAAATAAATGTGCCAAATGATTTGCATTATTTTAATCACGTTTTAATTTATTTAACTTATGTCTAATACTATGGTTTTGCAATTTAGAGGTATTATTAGATCCACAGAGAAAAAGATACAGTTTAAGTTATAGGCTGAAATAAAGGAGCACTTAGCCTTTTTACTAAGATATCCTGAGTTGTAGTTTCCAGTCCAACTCTGAAAATAATTCGAAATTAAAAAATAAAGGCACATCTATAACTATGCATGTATACCATGATGTATGCAAATTCGGGTTAGTATTAAAATAATAAAAAATAACACCTTTTTTTAATGAGTGGTTCATTAAAAACAACAACTGCAACTACATGACTTAAGTTCCTCATTTTGTCTTCAGTTACATATAGCATCTTTTGTTTCACGTAAATAGTCGCATAGCGCATATTTTGTATTATGAATACTCAATTTTCTCATAATATGAATATCTCTGCAGATTTTATCTGTAAAATCTATATAGATATTAATAAGTAAAGTATACTTAAGAGTCAAACGACTTGTTTTTATCGCTAAAGGTAGCGTTAAAATACAGACTATGATACACAGGTATCTTATCGCAACGATGTCGGTAATGGTGTAAAGTGTGGCATGCATTTTCAGAAAGATTGATTGGAGGTAATGGAGCGAAAAGCACGTTTCATAAGTTAAACCATGTAAAATGTTGGTTTGATATGTAAACTAAAAAACTATACTAACACATAGTATAGTTTTTATTTATGTATGTTTGCTATACATCTAAGTATAAAATACAGTAAAGTATTTTGTGTTTGTAAATAGATTAAGCTAGAAATACTGTAAATAGGTTGTATTTCAAAACATTTTAAATTATATTTATACAATTACTTTTCAAAGGAAACATAACGAAAAAAACTTTTATAAAACAACATTATGAATACGTTTATTGAGGAAATATTTAGTAAACAATTAAGTTAATTTACAAATTGTGCAAGGATTATTATGACTTAGTTTTCAAAATAACTTGATCATGACTGACTATGACTTTTACACCAAGAATACTCATAATGACGGCCGCTGGTTTTCTACGCTATTGTAACAAATGAACAACAACAGAAAGCAAAATGGGAATGACCAAGTTTTTGAACTCCCTTATAAGAACATTATTTCGAGTAATACTAAACCTAGTAGCCATATTCTGACATAAAGCTACGCTCATAGATCTAAATGGATCTTTGCTGTTTGTAATTATTCAGTTTAGACATGTTATTTTATACACGGCACTTTAAAAACTTTTTAAGGTTTATGATTTACTTTCGATTTTATATCAATGCAATGTAAGTTTAAACAGAATCTAATAGTTTTCTAAAAATTCTCATGGTCGAGTCTTTTGCAATACTACAACTAAAGAGTAACGAGTAGCAATTATTAAGAGAAGAATATTATATTAAAAATGTTATCTTTTTATTATTCTAACGTGTTGTGTTTAGTTATATGTCTTAATGCATGTAGTATGACCCACTGGACTATAATAATGTGAAAGGTGTTTTCATGAAGGAAAGTGCATTTCCTTTTACAGCGCGGTAAGATCAACATAATATAATTTTCTTATCGTAAATGTATAATAGTTTTGACCGGCATAAAAAGATAAAGGCATCTTTTGACGATTGACCAGATTAACAGCGGTGCTTTAAAAGCTTTTGTACACGCTCTCGTTTTGGTTCGCATATATCTATAGCATAAAATGTATTTATTTGCATCTTCTTCCATATTTTTTACAGGTTTTTAAGTCTTAATCTTATTCAATTTAATTAGCGGCTTTGAAATCCATAACTGTGAAATTCTATTCCTTTTTTTAAACTCATATCCATTTTCATAAGAACCCTTTGGGGAGAGACAGCTCCTATGGTTAGTACTGAGTTTTGACAGCGTGTATAAGAGTTTTTAAGGACTAGAGAAACTCATACAATGGTTTTTACAATAACCGATTAATTACTTAACTTAATACCCTTCCTTTTTTCCATATTGTCCACAACTGTAGAAATAGGTTCTAATTTGAAGACAAAAAAAAATGAAACGCCGCAAAAGACCAATGTGGAATCAATGTAGTCAGGTAACAATTGTGATCAATCTTTCTCCAGATGCATGTCAAGGATCATCTGTGATTAATAAAGTCTGTTGTGAAATTTCATGTTTGTGTTGCTGATTATCCTCACTGTCCATATTTGTATAAGATTACAATTGGAAGGCGGGAGCAATGATTGATCGTTTTGTCACCGATGACCACGGATTTTGATTGTAAGCCACTATTGATGTACGCATCATTTAACGTCAACAAGAGGTAATAATTTTACTTATTCACTTCATTACGTATTCTTAGTGATATGATCTTTATTATAAATGGGAATTAAAACAACACCAGCGTTTATTTTTATTTGCGCCTTCTTTTATTTATGGATTTTTGATTATGTCGATTTTGATTTCTTAACCAGTGATCGATCATTATATGATTATAACTGTATAAAAATCTGTAACTGGCAGTGATCTGGTATTGACTTGTAGCTATTTGATTGTTCAGAGAGATAGCCATGAACATTGTATGTGTTGGTAGAAAAATAGTTTTATTACTTTCTGTGGCGCACATAAATGCATCTTTTTATTAATTAATTAAATAATTTTATGCACTTTTTTTTCTTTCTTCCAAAATGTTTTAACATGAATGCTTATAAATTTTATAAATCTTTGAAATAAAGTAGCGGATCAGACAAAACCTCCGTCAGTGTCATTTCACATGATTTGTAAGTAAACGCCGCTGTCTCTCCATTAAACAAGTCATGTTCTCAATCACTAATTTAGTAATGTAAAAATTAACAAAAAATTAAATTTTAAATACACGTTTAGCACATACCAAAAATAAATGTGAAAACGATAGAATTACGAGTATTATTAAGTATTTTATAAGAATGCCATAAAAATTCCGAACGTTTTTTTACTCTCATTGCAATCGCATCATTTACATTTCACGCATATAGTAACATTGAAAGGTCACAAAGGGAACGGCCAGTTTTATATTCTCAACACACATTTCACATTCACTTTCAAAAATTGCACTTATTTTTTGGAGCAGCAATGTCAGATAAAAAAGTGAACCTGTCTCATTCGTTACAGTTTTAATGTGTCTCAATTCTTGCTTGCCCTACTAAGGTGAATACGAACTTGTATGTGTTAGAAATACTTTAATATATGAGTGTGTGTATTAATCTTCAAAAATAAGTAATGTTCTTAGAAAATAGTACTGGCATATGGTTATCAGTTAAATTTATGCATGGGTAGCTGAGCCCCGCGGTGTTACCCTCGATTGTTGTTGCACTTTTTTAACTACAACCTATACAACGAAGAGCGCACTCGAACCGTCGATTGCTAGGAGATTGCAACTCAGCTGGATTCTCTGGCGCTGCATAGACATGTGGCTTCGCTATGGATCTTCTGGCACATTTACTATGGACAGTGTTCCGAGGAATTGTTCGTACTGATTCCTGCCGCCTCTTTCCGCCATCGTCCTACGCGACAGCAGTTTCATCCCCATCATTTAGATGGCCGTCAGTTTAACAATTTGCGCTTTACCAGAAATTTTCTGCCTTGCACAACAAAACTGTGGAATGAACTGTCGCCTGCGGTATTCCTGGACCAATATGACCTTCAAACCTTCAAGAAAAGAGCGTACTCCTTCTTAAAAGGCCGGCAACGCACTTGTGACACCTTTGGTGTTGTGGGAGTCCATAGACGGCGGTAATCGCTTACCATCAGAAGATACGCTCGTTTGCCTCCCATTCCATAAAAAAACAAAGACCGAGGGTGACATCGTGGGTAAAGTCAGAATAAAAAAGTATCCTAAGTTACGCCTTTTTTTAGCTACCTGCCAGTGAAAGGCCCGTCAAATCGGTCAAGCCGTTCCTGAGATAAGGCGGAACAAATTAGCAAACAGACACAAAAACTACAGAAAATGATTATTTAGGTTAGTATCTTATATACTTTCCTACTTATTAAGTGAAAAGCTGTTAATTTGAAATTGCAAACACACTACAATTTTATTTGTATTGAAGATATTAGAAATTATTTTTTTTGGCAGGAAAGGAAACTAAAGGACATATGAAGCGGAATTGGTCTTCAGATTTAATTCTATTTACTGTAATGTTTTTGCAATACCAATGACAAAGACATTTATTTATTGGATACCATGAATTGAGCGAAAGATATGTTCTCACGTTATTACGTTTTTATTACGTGCCAAGTTGTAAAAACCACTGACAATCGGGCATAATGTATTAGTTATGATATTACAATCGAAATAAACTTGTGGTGACAAGCAATATTTGTATTGTTAAACCCAAAAGGTTTTTATCACTTTAATTGAACATGATTTGATTAATCAATAGTAGAAACTGACTAAATTGTAATTATTAGAAGTTGACTTTGCACATTTCCATAATGTACTATTGTAATCTAAGAATTGAATATTACGGTTTTAACCATGTAAAAACCATGACACGGACATGGAATTCGTATTAATTTAACGCGGCTTAATTGGATTATATAAGTTTTCAGTCTCTCTAAGAGACTCTTACGCCATGATAGAATCGTTTAATGCGTCAACCATTTTATTTGCAGAACTATTAATATACTTATGCAAGATAAATGTAGTTCCAGATCCAGTAATAGTAGTAAGTACGTCTTACTCTATTCTTGTTCCTAAATATCATTGCAAAATCCACTAATTTAACCGTTTACCGGGACATAGTGCTGATTTAACTCTACATTTTACTAAATTCTTTATAAAAATTATAGACAGAAAGATAGATAGAAAACTCTTTATTTGTTCATCGTTTTTACAATTTTAAGTGAGTAAATAAAATGATCAACATATAATATAATGTACAAAGGGCGGCCTTATTGCTAAAAGCAATCTCTTCCAGGCAATCTTAGGATGGATCAAAAAGTATCGGAGAGACTGTAGCAGTTGACGGTGCAATTAAATTTAAAGAAAAAAATTAAGTTTTATGAATATAATCGGGCACATATACCTTCAAATATTCATTTAAACACAGATGCATGCATACATATACACACATATACATACATACATATACATACACATACACACATACATATACACACACACACACAAACCACTTACCATAATTATTTAAATTATATCACATGTGAAAATGAAAAACCTTCATATCATACCCTCATTTGTGATTAAATCAGTTATGATCTATAAAATTCATGAATCATTGTCTCAAAGCTATTGACTGTTTTCGCTTTCCTGATATTTATCGGCAATGAATTCCACAAGCGTACGGCTTCAACCGTAAAGGCTTGGCCATAGAATTTAACGGAATGCAGAGGCATCTTCAGTCTCAAATCTTCAGAAGACCTTAGATATTTTTCATGTGTGTCATTAAGGAACTTGAATCGTTCTTTGAGGTAGAGGGGGGCTTTAGGATTGAACAAGATGTTATAAAGGAAAACAAGGATATGAGTATTCCGGCGAGAGCGAATTGAAAGACACTTGAGCATTTGACGGAATTCAGATACGTGATCATATTTTCGTAGTCCACATACAAATCGTATACAAAGATTTTGTTCTAGCCTTCTAGCTTTCGCTCAAGCCTATCAAGCTGTGCTTCGGTGAGATTCAGATAGCTGACATCGGCATAGTCGAGAATTGGGAGAAGTGCATGTGCAAGTGCAACCCTAGTTATAATCGGAAGAAAGTTACGTATTCCACTATCCATGCCCAGTCTGATGCTGTCAGTAGTGTGTATCAGCACAGAAGTCATGCGGAAGACTAACCAGGATGGAAACCAGATTGGAAGGGGTTAGGCAAAGAATTTTTAGAAAGGAAATAATTCAGCTGGGAGTGGATGAGGCGTTCAAGCACTTTAGATAGGAAAGGTAAAATTGATATGGGTCGGTAGTCAAAAAATGAAGAGGGCTTAACTTTCTTGGGTAGAGGGATTATTTGAACATCTTTCCACGCGGAAAAACAGCACTTCGACTGATTAAGGATATTGCAGAGGATGGGAAGTACTTCGTCAAGGATAGGCAGAATCATGTTGCGGCTGATACAATCACTTCCTACAGCATTCGATGAAATAGCCAGAATGGTCTTCCTAACATCACAAGCAAGCAATTGATCAAAGACGAAAGGTGAGTAGTTGGGAGTTGAGATAGACGAAATATATTTGAGAGTATTAGATTTAGTATTAACTTCAATGTCAGACGAGATACAGAAATGTTTAATAAGTGAATCATTTTTATTTCAGTGTTAATATATTATACAAGACAACAAATATATAAACAGTCTTTTTTAAATGTTTCCCATTTGCGCAGGTTGAGAACTTAAAAAATTATAGAAAAAAGACTAATAATGATAGATTTCATAATATTTTAGTTGAAAAATAGGTACAGAAAAAAGTTGTTCGTTAAAAGTTATCTTTAAAATATGTTGCTACAATTTTAAAATTAAACAAGTCCAAAGATTAGTAACCAAGACCTTCAAATATTCTAGGCGGAGAAAATTCCGTAAGTAAGTCGGTGTTCACCTTTGCTTTGGGGCTATTGCGTGTTTAATCCGTCTGTCAACCAGTCAAACCCCATTAAGACATTATCGTCTTGTTATCTGTTATATTCGAACACCTTCGTGCTTCTAATGCTACGGTATATAATTGTTTCTCACTCGTTAGATACGCTTTTACTACGTCCATTTAATACTTTGAGTGATTGACTTCTTACATGATTTGCGATAGGCAATCTTAACATGTTAATAAAATTGAAATGTTTAAAATAAAGGGTATATTTTTAGATGCGGTTATTGAATTGATAAAAAGTCAAAACGCGCTTATAAAAAAATCCTCTGCCGATTTATCTGAGCTAACGTCTAAAACAACTATGCTGATTCTGTATTTTCTGTAGTATATTTATAAGGCTCTTTAGAGTATATATATATGTTGATTTTCAAAATATTTAGGGTTTTTCACCAAATATGTATGTATATGCCCAGGCTTAAAGATAAAAACTGTATGAAATTATTCATGTTTGTATGTTATCGATTGTTATGGACTGAATATTTTAGCATTAACACAATAGAAGAAATAGTGACGAAGACCTGGATAGTGAGATTATTGTGTGCTAATCTCAATTGGATATAGAAAATTGCATTTCGACATCTTCACATCGTTGTGCGGAAATATGAGACTTACCTGCTCATAAGGCAAGTCAAGTTTTGATTTAGAAAGCAATCAAGATTATCCTTAAATTTCAAATAATGCTAGTAAGAATTCGACTATTTTTCTGTTTCAAACTAATCATATCAGGCAGGAGTAAAGTCATTTTATCAGACACATACATAAAAATGTTATAAGTTTCATGAGCAATATTTTGATGTACATATATAAATTGCAGTTAGTAACTATAAAATGAGAGACATGGATGTCAGGTAATGTTCATACAAAATTATTTCAGGGCAACTTTTCTTATTAGAAGTTTGATTCAAAATCGAGACTAGGACTGAATGAAATCCTCCATTTCACCCTCGGTTGCTCTCAGTGTTGCTATTTTATTTTCTAGAAGTATCGTACTGACCTGTCGGAATCGTTTTGTGTTCCAAAGCTTTACCTTAACCCGGTTCCGTTTTCTCTATAAACGCGGTAGTGAATATCCTGTTTGTCCTCAATTTAAACTTAAAAGTAAGATCTTTTCAGTCACAAAAAGCCATTTTAATAATATCAGATAAAATTCGAAATACTAAAATGCTTTAGAATATTTAAACAGTACAAAGCGTGTGAAAAGACGAGAGATATGTAGGTATGTCAAAAAAAAATACACTTAGATATTAGTAACTTCCTAAACTAAAAGAAAGGCACTATAGCACATAAATTTGAAATTCCTTTTATAATTTTATGACATGGAGGTTGTGAATATTACTATTGTTTTGCTAAGTTATGCATGTTCTCTTAAATCCTTTCCTAAATTGTATCTTTTTCAAAGCTTACGCTTTGAAAGAATACATGAATGATGAAAAGTATAATAAATATAACAAATATAAAATACAAGTCAAAATAAGTATCTCCTACGAGATTGGTTCTAGGGGCTAAATTTAATAAATGAAGTTCTAAACTATGGCGTTCAAAAAAATATTGGCAGTGCGTGCTGCTGAATAAACTCGTATGTTTCTTAAATGTGCGTAATGGTCAACTGGACTGTCAATGATAAGTATCTGTCCGCAAATCACTGTCATTTTTAGTTGCATTCTCAAATATCAAACAAAGTGGGTTGGTTCTAATATATTATAACTGAAATGCAAGTCAAGCAAAAGTATCTCTTAAAGTGTTTTTGGATCTGACAGGTGTCAAGATGGCTTAATTTAAAAATGTGTTTATATATTTACTATCTGTTAATAGCTTAAAACTGAACGATTTAAGAATCACAATGCGGTTTAATACTCGGAGTAGAATGATTAAATTAATAAAAATTTAATTTAAAATATGCTGGTTAAAGTGAGCGCCTTCTCATAAAATTGCCTGAAACTGATAAATTTCGACATCGTTACGTCTTAACTAAATTAGAGTCAACAAACCACAGGCCGAGATATGGATACCCGAGAAATCGGAAGTAATTTCTTAGGTTAGGCCATTTCTATGCAGTGTAATTTTTTTTGCCAAAACTTGCAGGTAGCCTAAGTAACGGCTGTGCTCGAGGATTCCGGGGTCGGACCAAATGTTTGTATAATCTACAAATATTTGTTTCGGAGTTTGAGTGTTTTTTATGTATAATATGTATGTATTTACAAAAATTTAAATGTATTTATATCAGTTGTCTAATCCACACAAGACAAGTTCTGCTTCGCTTGGGACTAGATGGCGTTGTGTGTTAGATATCCGAAATATTATTATTATTATTATTATAGGCGAAATATTGAATGATTTATTATATTTTGTTTTAGAGTAAAGATGAATTGATAAAAATCATAGTATATAGATAATATTTCAAAAATTTAATTTTATACTCTTTTCTAAAGAGAGATTTATGACCAGTATTACTTTAAAGGTTATTCAAGAAGGTAATTAAATTTCTACAAACTTTGGTTTGATAATGAGTTTCATATTTTTAATCGAAGAATGTAAATGCGTCCTCAATTTGATATCTATATAAACGAAGGCAATCAATGAGTACTTAAAAGTAATTCCTGTATATTTGCAAGTAAATCCGGTTTACTTATTTTAGTCAAGAACTCTCATTAACTACCGATTAATTGGTTTCAAAGAAAAAAAAGATTGGGTTTGATTGTCCTAACTTAAAATTTGGATACCTAATACTTTAACGCATAAGTAATGCATCATAAACACTTTTTTAATATCTGAGACTTTTTTAATATACTGAATAGCATTCGATTTCTACAGGAAAGGAATCACCTAATCTAATGAATAATTTTCAGAATACAAAGTGTTGTTTGTGGTTTGTTTAACTGAATTATTTCTAGTACAATAATAATGTAAAGGGCCAAAAGTTCCCAAAAGATAACAATATGTAATATTTACGTAGTATAAATTGAAGTTGAGTCCGCTGTCTGTTCGCTTAGATCTTTTAAAGTACTCGACGGACTTTAATGAAGCTTTCAGCAAAATATATTTGAGAATGATTCAATAGGAAGGTTAATATGTGTAACATACTAACCTCCCCTTCTCCTGTCCCTCCTAATACAAGCATTTTTTTTTGCTTAAAGGAGGCTCCAACTTCCATTGTATAACATTGTTTTTTTGTTAATGAAAATAAACTATTTTGATTATTTTTTGAACATGCATATTATAGTAGAGAAAATCAGAGATTTTGGAAGAAATGAAAGATTAGAATAATTTGGAATATATACAACATTTTTAAATTGAGTTTTAAGCATGAAGCATAAAAAATGTATTACGATAACAATCTTTGCACCATGTGCGTTTTAGATAAACGTTGATAATATTCATGACAATAAAACTGTCATTATTTTTGACTTGTTTCGTGAACAGGTTTTAAAAACTGGACCTAAATTAGCACACTCCTGGCACGTATTGGTATTTCGAAAGGTCTCAAAACAGCCGCCAACAATGTTGAGTATATTTGTGTGAATTATTTTTACTATCTACATAAGTTGATTTATATATGTTATCTTGAGCAATGTTGGTACAACTGTTTCCTTAATTCATAAATAACTTAGTTATTTTAGTATTTAATAAAATTTTAATTTGGCTAAAATATCATCTTAGACCTTAAAGTAAGGCAGAATAATGTGTGTCTTTAAAGCTTTTTGTAGGAGTACTATTTTACAAGATTGCATATGTACAGGTCAGATATGAGCTATTGCCCTGTTCTGTAACTATTATAATATTATATTTTTAACATATATCGTATTTCGTATATGATATGTCTCGGCCTACTCTTCTCTCCACTCACTCTTTGTGACATTATTTGATAAGTTCATAGTTAGTCGTCCCTATAGCTTAATCACTAAAGATGAGAATTCAATCGTAATAAATTAGTAAGTTTATCTATTCCTAGATCGCTTAGTGCAGATATTCTAAAAATACCTGTTGATGAAAAATACCATTGAATGGTAACATTCATCTATAAAAATATATATGCGTATTTCTGTTGGTCATGCCATCGCGCGTGAATCACTGGAGCAATTTCACTAATTCTAGTTTTTTTGATACCCCATTTATCGAAGAGTTTATATTTAGGGTATCAATATGAAATGTTGCCAAAACGTCAAATATTAATTCCTTTTATGTGACGCAAAACAATCTATGTTTTCAAAGGCTGTTGACAGTAATTGTTTATTATAGCTCTTGTAAACTGTTATGGGTAGTTGGAATCCTAAAAAGTACGATCACAATTAATATACAGAACATCGATATCACCTAATACTTGGATTGTTCAAGTCTGATGGTAGTCACTCTACGAAAAGAAATCATCACAGTGTACCACGACCCTAGTTTGAAAAAAGACTCGGCGTAGAATGATAGTATCTCCTTTGCACTGAAGACTTAATTCAATAGTTTCATCAATTATACTATTGCGGTTTTAAAAACTAAAACATTGGTTAACACTGTTCACGTCCACGTCGATTTATTTTCGGGATCGCAATTCTGTTTGCAGTTTGGCGAAATGTGGCAATACTGGCATTATGCTAAACTAAACCCATAACAAATATCTTTAACGGCATCTAGTAACGGAGGGAACGAGAAGATAAGTGATAGGCGTGATAGCTTCGAAGGAGTTCAACGACCGATCGTTATGCCCGCGGGACGCGTTTTACTATCATGCCAAATAAAGTTTCAATGATAATGGCGCTAGGAATCAATTATACAGTGATTTATAGATCATGGTTATTTTATATGCCTTTGAACATCCACAAAGTTCAAACGATTCACCACTATTTAATTTACCGTGACAAGCGATAGATATATATTATTGGTTTAATAAAAATATCAAGATTGAAAAGTTCTATTATAAAATGTATCTTTATGAGTTATTTAGTGGCAATTGTATAAGATACAACTTATTTTCTTATGAGTTGACCTAATTTTACTCTGATAGTTATTGACTTTACACGTTTTTTTTTGCCAATAATTAGCTTTATCCAAGATTTTGACTACACGGTTGGCCTAGTGGTTTCAGCGGTCGTCACACCACTTCCTACTGCGCCAAGTGTTGTGGGTTCAAATCCTACATGGGGCAACACTTTGTGTGTTCCATAAATCGTTGTTCTTAGTCTGGGTGTACTTTGTGTCCATTTCGTGTATGTTTGTAAAGATCACCGCGACACAGGAATGTATATTCATAATGCGGGAGTTGTCTTTTAATAAAATAAGAAAAATAAGAGAATAAGAGTTCTTAATAAACGGATACTCTTTTTGTTGCCAGACGTAATATTTTTGTATTAATGTAAAAGAAAAGCAAACGTCTATGAGGTGTTTATTTCCGCAGTCTACAGTTCTATAATTATGAATCTACTGCGTTTGACTTCTAAACTATATTTTCTAAGTATTCTGGTACTGATCTATCAGTACTTACCCCTTCTTCATGTGATGCGAAATTCATTTTTGCAGAATGTATATATATACATAGCTATATATTTGTAGAATTTTACATACTCATTTTTGTACTGCTTTTTATTAAAAAAACCTATTAAGACAACAGCTTTACAGATTCATATCAATGAGATGCCGGAGGATGCTTCGTTTGGACTTAACAACCAAAGCTGATTGCTGCTAAGCAAACGAGGTTGTATACAACCGGAACGGATTTGAATCTTCACGTATAAAAACTTACATTAAAATTAATTTCTGACTAAAGACCAGTAAGATTTAAAAATATTGTTTAAAAATGAATTTAATGTTTTTTATATGTAATGTAAGATAATTTATTTACCTATGGCTAAAGTAGTTTTTGCGCAAAATTAATAGTTACAATTTCATAAAGGTATCAATTAACTAAATATTAAAATTGGTAAAAACTTAGCATCCTGTAATAAGCTCGTATTTTGCAATTAAAGTTTTTGATATGTATTTCAATTCGATGCCTTCCCGCTCTGGAGATGTAGAAGAAAATGATTCTAAAACATTGATTTTTCTCCTTTTGGGAATGGAACCCTAAACTAACCCTCAGAGAGAAATTAAACAAAATAATGTTATTCTTGTCATGTACCTATATATAATCAGAGAGATTAAAACTGTATTATTTTTAAAAAAAATATGATATTTTTGGTCACAGCTAGTGCCATCCTTTGCAGATAACGTAGTTGTATAGTAACGTATTGGCTGCTCAGATAGAGCAATACAATCTACGTTCAAACATTAACTTTCAGCCATGATCTCACATGCTGACAAGAGTGTTCTCTGTACATATCACTCCCGGTTTCTTCTTCTTACTCATAGATATTTAAAGCAAAAGTCAGTTTAGATCGATAAGATGAGATATCACGGATGAGAACTTTCTTCTACTAGTAAAATACCTAACTAAACTTATTTTTATTCAAATTGTGATTGTAATAGTTTATCTCAAGGATCAGGAAAACTATTAGAAGAACACTACAGAGCTGTTGACTCTGTCGTCTCGGTTAACTTGTTATTTCTTTGTTTTGATAGTAAAATGATATTTTATATTATTATTTATTTAATATCCTATAGTATTGCACATAAAAGAATTTCGGATTAAAGTTTAATCATTTACTTAGATAAAACAATTTTGAAATATGTTTTTGTTGCTTAGTTTATTTTGTATCCATTTAATTTGTAAAGCTAATATTGGTAAAGTCTGGAGCTTGAAAGACTTAGGAAAGCTAACCCACGAGACGCTATTTACAAAGTATCATTACTACTACCAAATAATTATTTAAATGTTAATTTTAGTAATATCCTTTTCTTAAATAAGAAGCTTTTTTGAAACATTTGTATCCGTATGAGTTATATTTATAGAATAGAATAAACTTTAGTGTACACCAGTTAAAACAGTTTACATTCAGGAGCATAACATATAAACGACCATGTACAAATGGCGGCTTTATCGCTAAAAGCAATTTCTTCCAGGCAACCTTTAGATGGACAAATTGACTGTAGAAATTCGAATTCCTGGGTAATTTGGTGTGAAAAAAATTATACTCTGGTAACAAAACAAAAAAGAAGAAGGAAGAGAAGTAGGTAACAACTGTAAAACGTTATGAAATTATTGATCAGTAAGCCAGTCACTACAGGTACCAACTTAAGTACCTATATGTTGATTGAGAATGCTCACACAAACTTTTATTTACCGCTTATTTTTAGTTACATTCTGTAGTGACTGGTTTACTGATCAATAAATTTATAAAACAGACACCAATTAGTACTGTAAAGCTGATTCCCATCTTATTAAAGTAATGAGTTTATCAGTAACTTTGTACGCATATTAAAGTCCTTACATACATACTCACTTTATTTAAATTATTGTCTTTCGATAATTAAGTTTATTTGAAGTTAAATATGAAAATCAAATATGTAAACGGATTATTTAACAACAAAATATCTATTTTCTCTTCGAATAAGCCGTAAATTGAATTGTAATTTATGTGAAAAATACTTACACATCTTATATTATTTTAACGCTGTAAAATATTTCGTGTAACCGATAACTTTATTTTTAATAAACTATTATTTTTCTAATGACATGTTAAACTGTTTGGAATGAGAAACGGCTACAATAATTGTTCACTGAATAACTACCACGATAGTTACTGAAGAAATTATTTCATTGAGCATTAGGTTTCTATATTTGATATCAGCTGTGGGAGCACTTAGAATTTGGGATCTGAAATAATGGAATTTATTCACTAGACATCGCTAATTTATTGTCAATAAATCTTTCAGTGTCCACCATTTTGATACCTTTAAGTGAATAGAAAAAGGAGAATTAGAGAATTTCTGACTGTCATATTTTAATTTTTTTTTCATTAAACTTTACAACTTGATATATCATCTTATTCAAAACATTGATAAACTAGTTATTTTAAATATATAAACGATATTGGAAGAGTTATTTAATAACAGTAGTTAAAGAGTAATATTTAAAATAGAAATTATAAAATTAAATACGTGAATCGAATTAATTAATGTTTAGCAGCTTCAAAACTTTCAAGAAATTTTCGTGCCGATGTAACAATCCGTCTGTATTGTTTCTTATTAATTTCTGTAAAACTTTATAACTGTGCTAAATGTTTATAATAGAATTTTATTCTGTACATATTTTACGCATTAATTATATGTATATCGTAATGGATACCTCGATATTAATTTGCACCAGTAAACTATCAATTTTAATGCTGATAGTTACACGTACATATTTCCTAAATTAATATAAAAATATTGGAATTTATTACTCACTGGCGACCGTACCCGATTCAACACGGAAGGTCGAGGCACGGAATTCTTTGAAATATGCTCGGAATTTTTCTACTATACTATGCCCGTGTTAACACATATACACATTTCTCTTGAAAAACTATCTATTGCTGAAAACTGTGTTAAAATCCGTTGAGTATTTTTGAAATATCTAAGCGAACAGACTGCGGGAGCGACTTCATTTTATACCATGTAAAGATTCTATTTGTTGATTGATTGAAAAGATATGTGTGCGTACGTTGTATTTATTATAATTAGTCAGCTGTGCATGTAATGTGAAAACAATAGTGGAAGAGCCGGTAAAGATCGGCTTACATCAATCTGATAATCAGATAAGACATTCATTTCCACCACAAGTAAACTTGTCTATCGCATAACTATCACTGTGTCACAATTATTTTTAATTATTTTAGATTAATTTTAGTCAATTGTTTCATCACCTTTACTTTATTGATAACCAACCAAATTTAGTACTAAATGTGAATCATTTCGTAGGTATATAGATAATATGCATTGGTACGCTTGCTTACATAATTATTATAAACTAGCTGAACCCTGCGGTGTTACCCGCGTTTGTTCTTGTAGCCGCGGGAAACGTTGCGGGGCGAAGCTAGTCTAAAAATGTAACCTAAGTTACTCCTATATCATCAGCTATTGGCCAGTGAAAATCCCGTCGAAATCGTTCCAGAGATTAGGCGGAACAAACACACAAACAGACAGACGGAAAAACAGACAAAAAAAGAAGTTATTAAATGTACCGTGTGTACATTACATACCCATTTAGTAAAAAACCGTTATTTTAATGTTAGGAACAGACATTAAATTATTTGTATAGATGTTTAGAAAGGCAAGAAGGTATAAAGCGGCTAACCAATACCTATAGGTAACTACATCGAACTGATAAGCAATAAAATATTGGTATTAAAATTAAATATTTTTGAATAACAAACATAACAGTCATTCGTTTGTCTGTGGAAAATGGTTTTGAAAGCTATTCATAGATATAAAAATATTTTTTGTTGTAAAATATAATTCTTGTTCATCCATAATTATTAAACAAAGGTTGCTCATGGCAAGCGTTCGGTGACGATGATACGAGTTCCATGATTTTAGTTCACCCAAAAAGTGCTCAACATGATTAAAGAAGTTTTCACTTAAAAAAAAATGTCTCATCTGGTAATCAAGTCAATGGCTCTAAGACAAGAAGTCTATTGGCATTTGTGAAATAATAGATGCAATTCCATGTTCCATGAATCAAAAGATATTCAAAGCACTCATTTCTCAGGCTTTGTCTGGTAATTTTGTCTACTACTGTATTTAGCATAATTGGCAACTCTAAATATAGCTTCAATGTGGGCGTCAACTGTCTCGAATGTCTTAAATTAATCTATAGAAATAAATAAAATTGAAGTGTCTATTGGTAATTTCAATTTAAGAGTAAATAAAGAACTGAATGCGTATGAAAGTTTATGTACGGTGCTTATTTACAAAGAGCAATATTTAAAAGAAATGTCTGTCTGCCTGCTTTTTCCGTTTAATACCTGGAACGGCTTGGCCGATTTTGACACATCTCTTACTGACAAATAGTTGATGAAATAAGGAGTAACTTAGGCTACTTACTGCTTTTTTTGACTAGCTTCAACCCGCGGTTGCTATTGTTCCGCGGGTGAGATGCGGGTCTCAGTTAATTTATAAATAGTCAAATCATGTAAAATGGTATAGTATAATAGTTATATACAAGTAGTTAAGTATATACTTAAATATAGAATAATAAAATTGTACATATAAGATTCTCATGTCGCGGTGTTTGATACAGAACTCCTCTGAAACGGCTAGACCGATTTTTAAGTAATTTTGTGGTGCATATCGGGTAGGTCTGAGAATCGGCCAACATCTATTTTTCATACCCTTAAAGGATAACTGTGGCCAAGCCCTAATTTATTTTAATAGTTTTATGGCAAAACAACGTTTGCCGGGTCAGCTAGTAGTTATACAAATATAAAGCTATGGTGCTCAATAGAGACTTATATTTGAACGGTGTATAGGGATACTTTCCTTTCAAAGTGACCAATGGAATGGAAAATACGCTAAGGAAACTTGTAGCAAGAGCAGTGATGCTCAGACAAAGGAAAAATTGTATGGCATATGTGCGAATTATTTTGAGCGTAAAGTGATAAACGACATCAAAAATTGTAATTTTATGAATAACTAATTTATGCCCACGGCTCCGCCCGCGTATATGTCGGTTATCGCGGCAAATAGCCTATGTGTTATTTTGATGTAACAGCTATATTACTGTAAAGTTTCATCCAAATCCGTTCAGTAGTTTTTGCGTGAAAGAGTAACAAACATCCTCACTAACTTTCACATTTATAATATTAAGTATAAATACGTAAAAATTAACAGCTTTTTAACATAAATAAACCTACTGCTTTATTTTTTTTTTTAATTTTTAAGCTGCCAAAATGACTCTGTCCTGCCTGATGGAAAGCATGAGCAGAATCCAAGAGTGGTGGTCACCATCCTCAATGCGAATAAGAACAATGCAGCATGGTGACCCACACTATGGCGGCCTGGGGGGAAAGGGGATGGTGAGGGGGATAGGGGGGCGTTGGATTGGGGTATGGGCCTCCGGTATCCTCACTCACTCGATGANTGGTGGTCACCATCCTCAATGCGAATAAGAACAATGCAGCATGGTGACCCACACTATGGCGGCCTGGGGGGAAAGGGGATGGTGAGGGGGATAGGGGGGCGTTGGATTGGGGTATGGGCCTCCGGTATCCTCACTCACTCGATGAAACACAGCGTAAGCGCTGTTTCACACCGGTTTTCTGTGAGGCCGTGGTATCACTCCGGTCGAGCCGGCCCATTCATGCCGAAGCGTGGCTCTCCCACGGTATGAAGCAGTATGTGCAGCGTGTGAATAGTTCAAATGTAGAACTTAATACTGTCTTTGATGATAATAATATCATCATCATCAACTTTATCATTCCACTGCTGGAAATAGACCTCTCCTTAGCAAGAAGGTTTTAATAATCTATACTAATACTGTCCACAGGCCAGGTGGAGTGATGATCTGCGCAAAACGGCTGGCAGTAGCTAGATGCAAGAAGCCGAAAATCGACTGGCGTCAAATTCTATAGGCCTACGCCCAGCAGTGGACTGCGATAGGATGATGATGATGATGCTACTAATATTATAATGTGATAAAATTTCTAACTTTGTATGGTTGTAGGGGGTAATCTTTGGAAATACTGATCCGAACCTGAAAATTCTCTCAATAATAGTAAGCGACAGTACAAAGGAGTGACAAAGGCGATATTTTATTATGATTGTACAAAATATTCTATAACAAATAACAGTATTTATAAATCAAGTCAAATAAAAGCGGGCGGTTGATGCCCAACCAAGTGGGCACGAGGCGGCCAGTAAATAATATAAATACAGTTTAATATATACAATTAGTGTATATTTAATATCATCAACTATGTATTTGTAGAAAGCTAAAAATGATTGTTTGTAAAGTCACATCAATTCAATAAATACAGAATTGAAAATAACACGTCACATTATTCATTATACGAAATTGTATTCGAATATAAATTTGAGCGATAGAATCGCTTATTTTATTCAAAACCACTATTTACTTGTAACGCTACATTTATTTTAATAGTTTATTAAACAATAAGACTGATAAAACTGGCAGTAAATCGTGAACTAAGTATTATTTTTAAACGAAATACGATACTGCTGACAGGGCCATTCATATTTGTAAGAAATGGTTGCAGTAAACATTATGATTCAAGGGTGAGCTGTCCTGTGAAGTATTTATATGACTTTATAAAATCTGAAAACATTTTAGTTCAATTATATCGTATTTTGAAATTTTTATGTAAAACCATTTCGAAATAATATTAAAATTTAGAATTTATGGATTAACACCGAGTTTTAAACTTTTTCTATATATATTTATATTTATATAGGCCCTTGTTCGTTACTTTAAAATGTTTTTAAGACTCAAATGTTTATTAATAAAGTTATATTATATAAAAATATAGAGGCGCTCATAGCCCAGTTGCACTCGGTGATTATAAACAATCACCGAGGGTAAGCAACGACGGCGCGGTCAGTATCTAGATGGGTGACCGCTGGTGGCATGTGGTGGTGTGTACCATGAGCGTCTCCGTGATTCGGAGGCCACGTTAAGCGGTCGGTCCCGGTTGTTATCATATGATAACAGTCGTGAAGCTTAGTTGGAGGCCTTTGGGCGGCTTAAAAACATCCAACTGCAAGATTACATAGCCACAACGTAGTCTTGCTAGTCCCCAACCCGCACTTGGCCAGTGTGGGGACGTATGGCCTTAACCCTCTCCTGAGAGGAGACCTGAGCCCAGCAGTGGGACATTATGGGTTGTTGATTGATACAAAAATAAACCTAGGTGGATTTTTACAAAATATCTAAATACTACAAAAATCACCTGGGTGTAAAATCCAAGTCTAAGTAACAATAAATTAATAATATCCAACTAAATCAGTGAAACTCTTCTCTGAGTTAAAGTGTTCTGTAGTGCAACTCCACAAAAAATTGCTTACTGCTTAGTATGGCTACTGCTCCGTACTGCGGTAAGAAAATCCTACATACGAATATGACAATAAATAAATAAAAACCTTTAATATAATACTTGCTTATATATAAACATAATTAGGTTATTATATTATTAGATAAGTACCATATTTATTTACCTTGATAGGGTTAGACCGCCCACAGCAATTGCAAAAAATCGCTGCCTCCGTCACTATTAATTAATTCTTTAAAAGTGCAAATCTATTCTTATTCATTTTAAACTTCACACAAATTAAAATTATTTCACAGACATAATGTAAGCATTAGATGCAATGAAATGAAAGTGAAAAAAATGAAAATGAAAGATGTAATTTTCAAATCGATAAAAACAAAAGAAGAAAATTTGAATTAAGAACGATTTTACTTTTTTACAGTTATTGTTTTAGTTTTTTAAAGAGCAGTTAAGTTCTTTAAACAAAAAAGGTTTTTATCGAAAATCATATTAAATGTTTATGCATTTTAAATATTTCTGTCTGTGTGAAATTTATTTCTCTCCACAGAAAATTAAAATCTTTATACAAAATTCAGTACTTGTTGTATTTTGCTTCTTAACAAAAGGGTTTGTTAAGAAGCAAACTTAAGAAATTCAAAGTACAAATACTTTGAATTTCTTAAGCCCGTGCAGGTATTTAATAAAGTTATAATTTAATAAATAATTTAGACATTTATTAGTCTTTGATGATAGATAATAATTTGCCAATTCAGTAGTCTAAAATATTGATTGATTTCTACATGTACGTAAGCACCTATTAATCATTTGTAAAGTTCCTTTTTTAACAATGATGGAAGAAACAAGAAAATGGAGACATTCAGGACACTAAAAATATGTAGGTACGTACGTAAAAAATAATAGCAAGGGTAAAGAAAGTCTGTAGCTGCTGTTGAAACATTTGTCACATTTGTAAAAGTTATTGCGAGCAGTGCTGGCAAAAGACAGTAGGTAGTCATCCATTTCTCTTTTACCGTAAAATTTTGTTTTACTAAGGAGATATTAGTAACAAGCACTTGGCAACATCGTTGAAGCTACACTATTGCTTACTATAGATTGACTGCCTCGGTGGCGCAGTGGTAGCGTACGCGACTGCTGTCCATGCGGTATCGGGTTCGAATCCTGGGTCGGACCAAATGTTTGTATGATCTGCAAATATTTGCTTCGGAGTTTGGATGTTTTCTATGTATAATATGTATGTATTTACAAAAAAAAGTATTTATGTATTAATATCAGTTATCTAGTACCCATAATACAAGCTCTGCTTAGTTTGGGACTAGATGGCGTTGTGTGTTAAATGTCCGAAATATTTATTTATTTATTTATAGATCAAATGCAAATAATGTATCTAATATTTTTTTGTCAACAAAATCGTTAAGATTAGTAGGTACCCATGCCTATATAGTCAGTTATTCACTCTAGAACGGTTATCGTTAACCGGTAAGTCATATTTAGTACTTATAAATAGTAAGCGCATTTTAACTACTTTTGTTTCAGAATTGTCTTCGTTATAGAGTAGGCAAAAAGGGTTCTTATACTCTTATTAAGATAATTAGTGCCTGACTCTAAAGGAAAGGGAATCGTCTACGTAAATGTTATTAAATTAAAAACAAAACAAATGGAATGGAAGACACAGAGAATTTGGAACACTTGCCCACTTGCACTATGCCCTAAACCTACCTATGTACAAATAATGTAAACATATGATAGTTAGGAGAGAAAATAAGTTCGAAGTTGAAATATTTTTTCGAAACGGCTATTTATGTAGGTATATACACACACTGTTAATCAGTCTTCTGTTGGATGATGTATCAATTATGAAAGAAACAATTTCCAACGCTATTCTTAGTCATATATTATACATAAATATTGTATACCTACATAACATATGGCAATGGTTCTTTCAACGCAGTTATAGCTGTACAACGCAGCTTTTCAATAGCAGTCGCACAGTGTCGACGTGTATCGATGTCTGTCGCACAAGTTTGCGACAGAAGACAGACAGAAGTTTTGAGTTTGTTTGTTTGTTCGCGAGGTGCAAACCGAGCTTCACTGTGTTGTACCTATTAGTTACAGTATATACTAATAGGGTAACTGACCGTATCGTAAATAAATACCTTTGTCAACTTCATTGAAACGAATTTAAAAAAATTGGAAAATATAATTATTACAGTTTTTCATTTTTATAACAAATTTTAATTAAATAATCATTGAACAGTGACGTCACATGTTTGTATTTATTACATTTATAGTACAAAGTTATCGTTTTGACAGATGACAAAGTAACTGGTTTGACTAAGGTGTTAACTACCCTAATATGTATTGTCTATAGTCTATGGTAACAGTTATTCCCTAAAAAAATACGTTTGAATAATTACTTATAGTGGTCTTATCAAGAGCCGCAAAGTGCTATTGAAATTACAGTTCCTTATTGTTTCAAAGAGGTCATAATTTCATCATCATTCTATGCCGTCTTCCTTTCGGCCAAAATTTGAGTAATTTATAAGTATTTTTAAAACAACTTATCTCAGCCAAGGAGGTTTCTGAGATGCAAGTCCCGATAAAAATAAACACAAAACTCTTGACTAAGCAACTCTGTAGAAGTGCCCATTTCTATACAAATTTAACACTTATACTATCAGATATCCTATAACAACGAAGTGTGCTACAATAAAAACTGCGATACGATCACACTTTCTCCAAAATGTTTGACTAGTGAACAAATTGTATATTCTGCACTCACTAGGTTGCATTGAGAAAAACTTCGTCTCAAACAACTGGAACTAAACTACAAGTGATTACTAAATCACTATTTCAGAATAAATATTAATAACACTTGCTATTGGCCGTGGCTCCTCCCGCGTGTATGTTGCTTATCGCGGTATAAGTAGCCTATGTCCTTCGGCAAGGGTATAGCCGTGGGAAATTTCATTGAAATCGGGGCTGCGGCTTAACCGTGAAAGCGTAAAATACAGACAGACGGAGTTACTTTCGAATTTTTAGTATTAATTAGTATAGAAGTATGGATAAGTTTCTAGATGGTTTCCAGTAACTAAAAAGTTTCGGTTATTATCGTAAAACTTACTTTTCCAAGAAGCCCTTTATTGTGCATCTTCTCGAAGAGCTGTGGTAGATTCTGCTAACAAATCGGCTAAAAAGAACTGCTAAGCATAACTGAGAAACTATTGATTGACTAATTCATTTGCAGTAAGGGATCTGGTAACCGCCTGATATTTAGTACACATTATAAAAGAATTAACACAGATAGAGAATGCTAAATCGAAAATCTAAAGATAAGTCTAGAAAATAAAAAAAATTGAAGGATCCTTCAACAAATTATGTTAAAAGAAGCGCATAACATATCCGAAATGCTCGTTATCCCGCTGACGATACAAAAACTCGGTAAAAAAACCTTTTTAAAAGTGCGAGGACGCGGTCCCCACTCTGCCACCGCCTTGCTTATTTGATAAATAACCGCCCGAACAATAAATCACTACGCGAGAAAACTAGTATATTTTGTCCCGTATAAAAATTCATCCATACCCAAGTGAGCGAGTCGGGGGGAACAGTTAGGAACGTCTCGACAGGAAGCCTAGGCGCTGGTTTCTGTAGCTTTTATCGCTTTTCATTTCCTTGTTTGTGATTTTTGGTTGGTTTATCGAGAATATCAGATGAAAAAATCTATCTATCTACTTTATATTATTCTTGTCTTGTTTAGTGAAGTGTGAGAAAAAAGGGAAAATACACGTGTATTAGAATATTATTTCCTGTAACGATATTCAAGAGAGATCGTTCGGGATGGATTTAGTTAGGATATTAAGATTAAAAATAATACACGTAAAAATAATAATTGAAATTTCTTAATTATAAAAAAAATATAGAAATGAATTTTACTGATGATGTGACTTGAACACTATACCTAAGTTGGCATATTATATAACACTAGCCGACCCGTGCCCACTTCTTTGGTCATTAATCACTACCTTTTTAAACTTAGATATAGAAATACTATTTTATTCTTTTTGACAAATTTTTTTGTTCAATCTTAATAAAATAAATAATAGTGTAACTTTCTGTTAGAGAAAGAATTTTTAGAATCAGATTAGTACTGCCGGAGATTACCCCTACAACCATACAAACAGAGTAAGAAACTTTACCTCTTTATAATAAAATATTTGTATAGACCAAGTGAGAAAAAAATTTATATATCAGTCTTTCCCGTATGGTAAACATGGAAAGGTCTGTAAAAAACTACAGAATGCAATACGTTAACGTTGAAAGAACCGGCTGCAAGTAACTGTTTACTTTACGGTCTCGCTATTTTCCTTATTTAGTTCTATGAAAACGTTAGAAAAGAAAAGGAGTTGATAGATGTATTTTATATGGTAGATATTTACCTCCATGGTATATACTAGGGATACGTAAACGGTGACCTATAAGTTTCAGGAAGGATGTAGGTTATGTAATTACTTTTTTTTGTATGTTGTTTTGTCTACAAAGTTGATGGAACCGCTATCAAATAACAACAAATTTGAGTAATGGCATTAGTTGTAAATACTTATGATAAATGTTGTTTAAGATAGATAAAATAGTTTTATTGTATGTTCGAAAACAATTTTCTGCTACAAAACATAGCGACGAGATCAACTTATTTATGTAGGTAGTTATTTAAAACCTCATTTGTTAGTTTTAATTAACAAAACTAGGAAGCTAATTGAGTAGTAAAACTACAAAAATAAAAGTATTGGAAGTCTCCTTAGCATTAGGACAATTTTTTTAAAAGAAATTTTATTTTTCAGTCTGTTCTAACCACAACTTTATCACTACTATTACTTTATTATGAACTACAGGTATGATCAATTGGTGTTGGAACTAATCAGTTTACCTCTAAGTCGCAAGTGAGCAATGTCTCATTTTATTATTATCCATGGAAATGTCGAGTAGTGGAAAAGAGCTATTGTAAAAAAAATAATAATCCAAAACGTTTATTATGATATCATTTTTTTAAGGACTCAATCCTGTCCGTATTGTATCTCCGAAATAATAATTTCTTTATAAGCCTGCCATCTATAAATTTTAATAATAACGAATACCACGTTGGTGTGACTGAAACGTTTATAGTGATACCATCGGATCTAATGATACGCTTACTGTATAGATGGCGCTGTATTCAATATTTTGTTAGCGTATATCGTTAGCAATCAGGTTTTTAGTAGGCTTAAGATGTCTTTATTTTTTTTATCATCTATTTGAAATAAATAACATTTTTACAATTTTTATAATCCTTATAATTCCGAATAGTGTACATATCCTTAACATTTATTTCTCTGTATAGAGCACATTTATCAAATAACGTTTTCTGAGAGAAATTGTAGGTTTCAAGTTCCTATTTTATTAACTCGTTAACCTCAAGGGCAAATCATCATCTTCTTAGCCTTCATTATTCCCGAGATTATTTTGGGATCGGCTACAAGGGTAAATATATTTATGACGCATTTTGGGTTACAATTGTCTATTTACATGTAGATCATTAAGCGTTTTTAAAATCTGTAATTAAAGAATGAAGTTCAAGTGGAATAAGATTTGTGTTTGAGGATCGTGATTCTGCTATGAGGCAGTCTCTGTAAAATGTTTGCTATTATACTACACAATATTGGAATATCCATGTTTTTTTACTTATTAATCTGATCATTTACGTCTCTATAACATAGAAAAATATATAAATAGGCTTAAAATAATTTTCAAAGTGATATTTAAAACACTGACTAAATTTGAGCTATTAAAACGCCGCCATTTTGCGCGCGCTTTTGATACAGCTTATGACGACGTCATTGTAATTTCGTGTTTGTTTACTATTCAGTGTTTCAGTTACTTTATACTTACATATTTACAGTTTTTTTTGCTACAAAAATCATGGAAGAAGTTAATTTTTCTCACAAACACTACTAACACAGTTTGAATTTCGACTCCGATAATTTCCAGGACGTGGCCATCGACGTCACATTTAGCTTCGACCAATAGTAAGCGTTTTTTAGATTTGAATTTCCATCCCTTTCTTTTCAGTTTTTGTTTAATAATCACTAAATAAACAATAATACGTTTTAAGTATATTGCAAAAAGAGAATAATGGATACATTTAAAAAAAAATATTTGAAACAATAAAAAATTATGCATATTTCCTGTTGACAAGTAATTAAAACAAAATAAAAATATCGCTAAGATATAGATTAATTTAGAGATGGAGAAATTCGAAAAGTCTACAAGAGGAGATACCTGTACGACGAAGTAAGTGTAATAGTGCTAGATTGTATAACTACGGTCTTTTCATACCCTGGGTTACACGGTTGTGGGCTGTAAAGGACAAAGCCTCCGTTCTTTTATTCGGTTTATATTATTATTTATAAATAAACTCTATGAAAGATAAACGATTTTTAAAATAATAATGCATGAGATAAATCTTGAACTTACTGGAGATCCACGATACTATCTGATCTAATAATAAAACTCATAAACTGACATGTAATTAATTAATGAGCTACGTTCAATGTCAATCTTTACTTGAGTGATCTGAAATGTCCTTACGATAATAGAAGATTTTTTTCTATCTTATCTCACAGTTATGCACAATGCAAATGCAAAGATGTAAAACTACATTCACTAGTTTTCGTTAATAGTGCTGCGATCTTCACGTTGGTTCTGAAATATGTCAGACCAGACTTTATTAAGTACCGGTATGCATTGAGAAAAGAAATTTGGATTCTATTTATAAGACAAATTGAATTTTTACATTGCTGTTGAAGACAATATTATCTTTATTTTATATAGTAGGTGTATAAATGAAGTTCGCTTAGATCTTTTGCACTACTCAACGGATTTCAATGCAGGTTTAAAAAATAGATAGAGTGATTTAAGAGGAAGGTTTATATGTGTAATACATGCATTTTATAAGTAGAGGAAAACCCAGAATTTCAAAGACTTCCGTGTGAACCCGGAAGGTATTGCTAGTTTATTTATAAATGGCTCTCACTTTCTTTGAATGAATAATAACTGTATAGTAGTATCGATATTCACTCGAACGAGTTTGGTTTCCTAAATTTATGTATATGTGTGAATTTATAAGGTAATCTATAATCATGGGAAATCTTATCTGATTTTGACAAACCGTTTCTTTGTTAAGTATAAAGTCTATTGTCAAGATATCTGAGTCAGGTACGTTTGGTAGATTTCAACCAAGAAGACAAATTCTTGTAAGTGTAAAAAAAACTAATAACCATTATAACATAAGATCATTTATATTTATTAATATAATATATACTGAGATAATATTTAAAAGAATACACACTGAATTGGAAATAATATTGTTAACTACACGTTTTAAAGAAAACATCTTGAGTCCGCTTTGTATAATTTAATCTAAATCACAATTCCGCATATTGACCGTACTAGAAAGGGTTAAGATTAAACTTGAATAAGAGCACTTGGCAGAAGATTTTGTACCTATCACGTGAACTCTCATCTTCTCATTCAATATACAGCAACTTTGAATTCTTATTAAATGTCAATAAATTTGTGTTGCTTAGTAAAATTTTGATTATGCCTATTATTTACAAAGAAGTACATGTAATTTAGTTCTTAAAATATCTGAGTAGCATACTACGACTAATGTGCTGCTGAGAATCTTTTTCCGCAAGGGCATACACTTCAGTCACTAGCCTTCTAGGTAGACTTTCGGGAAACTGTTCTAAGAGCCAAGTTCTTGTGGCCATTGCTGAGGCGACGAGAGCCGATATCGTCCCTGACGTACACGTACACTCCGGATTTTGTGGTGGTGGTGGACAGCGTCAAGATTACTATGTAATCCCCTGATATTGCAAAAGTCCACGACCAGCGTGGTAAAAGGTGCCATGACGCTACTGCTCTTACCATCTTATCCAAAGAGGGACTCTTCAACGCTAACGCAATTGGTACCCTCCTGGGGTAACAATCTGTGTTTCAACTGCACCATCGGGGGTTGGGGGATAAGCCTCCGGTATCCTCAATCACTTGGTTAAACAAAGTGCAAGCGCTGTTTCATACCGGTTTTCTGTGAGACCCTGGTATCACTCCAGACGAGCCGGCCTATTCATGCTAAAGCGTGGCTCTCCCACGGTGAAAACAATATTCAAGGATGCACCTGGACACGGTTCGCTCTGTTTTGACAGATAGCCAAATTAGTTTTTGAGCTGAGTGTTCAGTGGTCGCCACTGTGTATGTACATTGGACACACAATTCATTAACCAAAAAGTCGGGGTACGAGGAAGGTTTACCGACGAAAACTTAATGCAATAAATGAACACGGACTCGGGACAGACGGTAGTCAGGGCTCATAAAATAATGTGAAAGCAAGACGCTATATGTTCTATTCGGCACATAGTAAATAAATAAGAGAGTGTTGCTATCTTTAATTCCCTAACTTGGAAATATAACTTGTTACAATAAATAATAATTATTATGATAATCCTAAATGGTAACTCTAATTCCTGTAAGAAGACATCTACAACAACGTTGAATTAACAGATAAATAAAATCAGAACAATCAATTAGTACATGTGTGCATGTCTATATGTATGTCTATATATTTATATGTATATTTAAGAAGGAACAAAAAACTTGAAAACCTCAGAAGAACCGTAAATAGGTAGCAACCTAATTTGTTGAGAACTCAATCTTGAAAGATGTAGCCCCTTTTAGTTTTTTCAAAGTAAGTGAGATAATAAATCATGAAGGCACTTAGTCAAACACATGTAACAAATTTGTTTTCTCGGATTGCTGAAAAAATACAGTCACTATCAAAATCTTCTAACAATGTTTTTTTTAAAGTAAAATGATCAGGCTGTTAGGTTCAGTTATCTGAGTTGCTTTTTTCACTTTTTGTCAAGTAAAGAATAAAAAAATAATTTGATGCCTTTAGATTGATTAGTTAATTTAAATATTTTCACTAACTTCTGTTGCGAACTATGACTAGATGTACGCAAACAACATTGTCACATTTATATTAATGCCACAATCTCAAAGTAGCAAAAGATAAGTGCTGCCATATTTTTAGCGATGTAGCAAATTTATTTAGGTGTTTGTCTTCGTTTAGAATGTAACCATTATGAAATTTTACTTAAACGTATTATGTAGAGTTAGTAACTAAATAATTTGTTTGTTGCTTATATTATGGGTAGTATGAAGAAGACAAGATTTAATCTATTTTATTTCCACTCAGTTGTTAGGCACAAATACTTTAAAATAGAAAGGGATTGAAGTAGGTCAGAGAGAATGACAACGGATGAAAATCTAAGATAGTGAAGGTAACATAAATCTAGTGAATTGAAAGACAAAATTATCTTCGCTCCTAAAATAAAAATGTCCTCCAAGGATGTACGGTTACATTAGGGTCCATATAAGTTTTGTATGACAAAATCTAGCAATTTCGTTCCTTAGAAATTTCTCTTCTATCCCTAACTTTTTGTGCCAAACCAGGCTTCTAACTAAAGTTGAATGTTCAACAGGACCTTAATCTAAGAAGTGAATTATAAGGAACACTCAGATTATCGTTCTTATATTTTAATTATGGAAATTGTAAAGCAAAAAAAATACACATACCTAACAAATTATTTATTTCAGTCAGCATATTGAATAAATATGTAAATAAAGGGTTTATTTATTATGATTAAGTCAAAGGTAAATTGGCAAATAGGCACTAGGCAACAGTAAGTTGTGTTGTAAAATTTAAAACAAACAGCCGCTAAAACATTAATAACATAATGTTTAACTCTAGATCCCTAATAAATATATTTATTGTTGTGATAAAATAGGCACAAATAGAAGCAGAAAGGTTGTAACGTTATCAGTTCTTTTTCTCACAAAAATAAATATTGAATCGCAATTCTATATGCCATAAAAAGAATAATATTAGCTGACTACCTACTTCTATCTGTCGCGAACTTAAAATATCTTTATTGTTCGATTGTGACCTAAAAATTATAGTCAAAGAGATTAAGTGGAAAAAATACACCTAAGAGATATTTTAAAATAAATACAGACAATCGTTAAATTAATCAATTGATAAATCTTGATCTAGTCTCAAATCTATCACACCAAACATAATCGTTGATGTGGTATGTAATGTGGGTATATCAATATTAATCAATTAAAATATTTAAGCGATAGTGGACACAGTAATTGAGATAAATTCAATACTAACCAATACATTTTTTTTCACAAAACATCATCTAGTCCCAAACTAAGTAGAGCTATAAGTAACAGATAACTGATATAAATACATATGTAATTTTCTTGTAAATACATTATACATAGAAAACACACATTCCCAAATACCCATGCAAGCATTTGATCCGATCGGGAATCGAACCCGAGACCTCAAGTAGCAGCAGTAGCAGTCCCATACACTACCGCTACGCCACCAACGCATTGTCCGTAATTAGTCACATATGACACCAGTTTTCATTATTTAATTAAATGGCAGAGGAACACAGTCTGTCTAACTCGTCAACTCTGTTTATTTTAGGACTGTAACGTGAAAAACGCAATAGCTTGCACGTTGCAATTTTTAACAGGACGTGGTCCTGTGACAACAGTTATTTTCCATTTTTTTTCTGTTCACATTGTTATATAGAACTTTTACAAATACGAGCCAAAAATAAAAAAGCTCATACAGTATTTTTGTTTCGATTTTAGTTTAGATTTTAGGGGAAAAACCATTATTAGAAAGTCATACCCGATAAGCTTCATTATTTTTCCGATAATAATAATTCTTTTTAATAATTTAAAAGAAGAACGAGGTTCTCTAAGCTGACACTTTTTTAATTTAATTAGATTTGAATGCATCCAAGATGATTGTATTTTTCTAAAAGGAAACATATAAACGGCAAAATTAATTAGGTACATATAAGTGAAGTCCATCGAAATTTAAACACGAAATAATGATTTAGCGCTCAATGCCTTATTTGATATTCTGCACATGTTAACTGTTTGCAACCTATATACCTATGCCTCATGTAAAAAATTACATTTTATTACATCGCAGTGTGAAACCTAAATACTCTTACATAAGATAAAGGTTTCTGTTTAATAAGATTTCTTAGGAACAAAAAACAAGTTTTGAAAACTTGGAGTTTCTCTATCTCTCATTGCATGTTTTTTGTTTTAATTAAAATTAATTAATGTTACTCCCAGGTATTATATTAAAATTATTATTTAATCAAAAACACGATAGCGAGAAATTCTAGAGAGGATACTGTTAATTAAAGCTTAAAACTGTAGAAAGCACGAGTTTGTAGCTCACAGAAATTAATATTATTGACGACGCTCAAAATGTAGCTGTTCGCGACACAGGTCAAGTCGCTTAGTGCAGAGCTTGAAGCACTGAAATGAATGGCCTCATCATCTACAGTGCACTATATCTATGTAAGGATCCATATATAGCCACCTAACTTAAACTCTGGGCATTCACTGTGAGAAAACATTCACCCCACTTTGTCTTTTATGTCGTCCCTTATTTAACGTTACCAATGGCAAAGGTGAATCTAAATTCGACTTGATTAATCTTGTCACGTGTCTTCGCTGTTTTTCAATTGAATTAACCTTCGTTACAGAACATATCAATGTTTGCTGAATAGAAAAAGAAAAAAAGTGTTAAAAGAACATTTAAGGAGGTTGTCAGAGTTCCAACCTTATTTGCTCCTTTAATTTACTTTTTTTTTAAATTATAGATCAGAGATGAGAGATCAAATGTTGGTTAGATTTCACCAAATTGTTTTATAAGTAAAAATAAAAGTATCATAGGCGTTTCTAAATCCTCTAGCGTGACGTAAATGTAATTTCACTCTTCGTTTTCTACAACATATTTAGGAGAGAGTCCTAATTAGAATTGTTTAGACTTAAAACATTTTAACATCTTTCATCACTGTAAAACTTCTATACCTATCTTCAACAAGATTTTTGTCTCACAAAACCGATCCGTTGCCACCTGCGGTATTTTTTTTATGGTATAGTTGGCAAAAGAGCGGACGCATCGCCTGATGGTAAGCGAATACCGCCTCCCACAACACCAGAGGCATCACAAGCGTGTGTGTGACAGTTCACTCTACAGTTTTCTTTTATTTTTGATATAACGTAATAGCTAGTAAACTACTAATATCAAACTTTCTGTTTGTACACTAACAGTGTTCGAGAAAAGTCCTAAGTAAAATTGTGAAGTAATAACGATAAGACCTTTCAGCTCTATTGTGTCTGTGACAGCCGGTGATGCCGCAAATTCAGCATTTTAGTTTATGAGATGATTGCTTCCAATAATTATCATAGAGAGCAGGTACACAAAGCGCAATTTCCGCGGCATATGGACACTATATCAGTTTTCAACGTAATTATGGCAAACCCATCACCGTGATGAAATTTCCGGTCTAGTGAATTTTAGGTGGTTATTAAAGTTGAAGGGAAATAAACTAGAGAAATAGGTTTAAAGGTTGAGTACTGAGCAGCTTCACTCGTTAAATTCATCAGTAGACTACGGAATATCAGACATGCAGAAGCCGATGGGCCCCATCCGGCATTATGAGTGCAGGTAATTAGCCACTATTCGCAGAGTTTTTACAGTCTTTTATAGTGAGGATTTGACATACCGGCTTTACCGCAGTAGAGGCAAGTTTTTAGCGTATAATATTTTGTTTTTGTTGAGAAACTAGCAAAATCATAAAATACCGTAATTGCGGTTAATCTCATTGTGATTTTCCCTTTAATTAGTAGCTAATAATCTTTTACTTCAGTTATGGTGAAGAAACTGTTTTTTCTTTTATTACACATTACTTTCTTGAAGCATATAAGCACATAGTTACGTATATACCTATTTTACCTATGCCCCAAAACCAAGAGCTTTCATATAAACACGGCTTACTTGGAGGAAACGTAAACCTTCTAATCCGATTCATTCACTCTCCGTTCTTAGCTACGTCTCTTGCTTATGTTCAAATAAATTACCTCTTTACCAAATTTATTACGGTATTACAATAAGGGCTATAAAACGACATAAATTGTTTTCACTATTAATCTATCTCTCAAACAATCAATTTGAAAAGTTCAATTCAATTATAATAATTGACATTAACCAATACGTTTTATGGGTAACAACAAGTCCACCACGAATGGCATTTATTAAAAGGAATCAAAAGTTTTAATATACATAAAATATCTGAAACTTAACGCTCGATTTTAAAATATATTTTTTGAGCTTCCAAGATTATTTTTCCTTTAAATCACCTCTTGTTAAAGACGAGAAAACAAAAAATAAATTATTCAAATCTGTCAAGCTTTGTTTGAGTTTAAGCGAGCCTAATGAACAACAATTGATATAACTAAGAACAAAATGAACCAAAGACAAAACTTAAAAGAAAAAACCGTATTTTAATTGAACATGAAAGTCCAGGCTCGTTTTTAAAGAGTTGAATTAAAGAAAGATAACCGTAGCATATGCAAAACCGGAACACAATTTTATTTAAAGTATACCTTCAGAAACATTAAAATGCATATAAAGAATGTGATTGAATCGAAGTTTATTTCACGAGAATGCACCTTAGAGAACTCGACGCTTATTTTAGTTGTACTTTTATTTGGTTCATAAAGTCTATAAATTGATAACAACTTTGAAGGTAACACTTTTCGCCTGCCTAGATTGAATTTTCCAATACTCTCTTGCATTATCTTAGTGGTATTTTTAAAGTAGTAATTGATACTGATTATAAAAATGTTGGAGATAAGAAGAGGAGATGACCGGATTTTAATTTCAACATTTAGTGCGTAAAAGTTGTGATTTTAGTGCATTCTTTAATTGTGTAAGCTGCACCTCACTTGAAAAACGATGACTTAAATATTATATTTTCACATAAAAAAAAGTTTGATCTGGTTATAAGATGGGTGGAATTCGATCTTCACCGGCTCTCAGATTACAAGTTATAATCAAAGAGTTTAACATATCAGTAAGCTTGGGTCCTAATTGCCAAAATAAAACTTTCGCAATAAAACATAAATTACCACTATCGCTACTATTCTGCAGGTTCTCATATCAAATAATTTTCTTTATAAACAAGGTTGAAAAAGGCCGGATGACGGAATGCGTATCCAATAAATTCTTGTAACTGGTTTGAAAATGAGTATGTTTAGTAGAAAAGTAAATATTGTTAAATGGAGGGGATAACTTTGGTAAGGATAATGAAGGAAATAGAATTGACAAATAATGATTAACAAATAAATATGACAAAATAGTTAGCATTAAAGGTGTAATTGCATGTAGCTATTTACTATTGTTGAGTGGTAGTTATATAGTGTGATTTTTTCAGTGCTCGAGATAGCGATGAAACCAAAAGATCAACCACTAGTCCAATATGACCTCATAGACGAACGGCAACAACGCTGTGACGAATTACCTAAAGGTCGCTACTTTAACCAGTTCCTTCTATCCCTATAATTTTCAATTACTACAATTTACTTATTAATTTCTTTGCTGGTTCCAAGGCAGTTTACTTCTAGAATCAGATAACTTTATTACTCAATATTATGTAACGTAGGACGCTGTGATTTTACATCAAGTTATTATTACCATCAATTAATAAATTTAATTAGACCGCCAGATATATTGTTACAATATCTTTACAAACATTTTTAGATGTCGAACCTAATTAGGCAAGTTCGTTGTTAATATTTAATAATTTATTTATTTAATGATGTTCGAAGAATGAATGAAGCCATGGATCGAACTAAGTGGCGTGCAATTGGAGAGGCCTAAGTCCAGCAGTGGACTGCGATAGGCTGATGATGATGATGGGATGATCATTATATAAGGATATTAATTTTTGTAATTTTTAATCTAGAGTTTAGGCTTTTAATCACTCGTACTTATTTTCGCTTGTTTTTATTCAAAGTGATTTTAATTTTAAGGTCTATAATATTTAATCAAGTATAGTTTACTTGATTTGAAGAAAATAACAAAAAGTAGGTATATTAAGTCAGCAAACCTTATATTCATGACTAGATATAGATATTCTTTAAACCTATAAAGTCTACTAATAGTAATTTATATTTAGAAATCTTCAAAGGTAGGTAGAGGCAGAGGTATTTAGTTGACCTGTAAATATAATAATGAAAATGTGTGTTTATCGCAAATTTGCTTTATAGGGTGAAAAAATACAATTAAAATAAATTAATGTGCATGAGTTAAATGTTCACTACAAAATTATTTCTAAGTTGTTTTGTTAGTAACCATTTATTATGTACGTACGTAGACTTGAAACACAGCAGAATTATTTCGTAATTTGAGATTAGGTTAAACAAAAAACTCTTGAGCACTCTTCTAGTTTTAAATTAGAAAGATAAACTCTTACCGTCCGATGCTCACGTTAAAAGTTTAAAGACTGTTCCTAAGGGATTACTGATATACGTCGTTCTGTGTTACCACTTACTCATTTTGCCCTGCGGATTGAGGTTATATCACAAAGGTTTTCCCCACTGGCAATTACTGAGTTATTTTAAGGGCATTTTGCTGTTTTCTTAGCTACATTTATAAATATACTAGCTGAATCGGCGAACTTTGTACCGCTATAATTTTCGATTGTGAATCTCTTCTAAATTTTAGAAAATCTTTTTTTAGTAATTTTCTCCGCTTCCGGTAGTGTACAGTCGCGGAAAAAATCGGTTATCTCTTAGTTTTCTTCTATACAAACCTAACAATATCGAACACATAAAGAAATAATCAGTCGATCAGAAGTTATGCGCGTACATATATTTCGGCGATTCATTTTTATTTATATATATTAACCAATGCGAGGGTTAGAAAAGTTTAGTTTTATATTATGACCGACTTTATTATATTGAAGTTTTATTTCAGAACTCACCTTATTCCATAAGTAATAACACTAAACATGCAGGAAAGCATGACATCATTACGAATTTTTAAAATATGTGGTGAGATTATAGTAAGTTATAGTAAATTTTTATCCGTTCTATCTCCTATGTGCAGTCAGTTATCGGAAATGCACTCCCAGCCGTAATGAGGATGTCTACAAACTGTCATACATTCAAGTCACTTTTGACTTGAATATGAGAACACGAACTTTATACTTTATTTGTGAAACATAATGTGCATTTACTAAAATATACAGTAGTACATTTATGCATATGAGTTACCCATAATCTGGGTTTATCTATTATTTGCAAAATTCAATTTCTTTGCACTTACCGCATCATACTTCTACATCGCTTGAGGGTACTGAGAGAGAATGCCTCATGCGGTATTAAGTCCGCCTTTGTACAACATACTTACGCAATTAAGCTAATAGATAGATAAAGAATTAGATAGTGTTTGTATAAACATGGTATAAAAATGGTTTATTAGTACCGCATGTAAAATATCAGTGAATTACAATAGTTTCAGTCATGTTTGGCCGCATTCTACGACATACAAATTAGTAAGAGAAGAAGGCGCACAGGTCGCGCCAGTCATTAACTGTGTTTTTAATCAAAAATGTAATTCGGTACGCATGAATGCATAAGCCTTTGTTTTTGAATTTTGGATTAAACTGTATGCAAAAAGCAGCAGACCGGGCTCTGTGTCTTGGGCGAAGACTACGTTCAGCGATGGATTACAACGGGCTGATGTTGATGACGTAGATTTGGTATCTATACAAATAAATAAAATTTAAGTGTCTGTTTCTTGCTTCTAATAACAGTTTTTCCTTAAATACACATAAAAGAACTTACATAACAAAAACATTTTTTTTTAAAATTAAATTTGTGAATTTTACAGGCAGATGATACCAGTTGATATAGGTAGGATCAAGGTACAACAACGCAACCGGGTAAAACTGCATTGCTCAGCCAGTAGTAAATAAAAAATTACACTATGCTTCTTTTTCGCTTATAGTATACTTATTCAATAAGGTTAAATTAACTAAGTTCAAATGAAACTAATATGTCAATATTTGCAAAGAATTCCAAATGAGTTAATACAAATTTAGGTAATTTATTGCAATAATTGTGACTTTGGCGCAAGGTTGACTTATTTTATTCCAACACTGTAACTGTTTATTGTTGTACGACCCTATTTTAAAAACAAAAGTATCAAAAACTATCCAAATTGTTAAAAATATGCAAGTGTACTTGTCATCTAACCCATGTCTCACGACTGTAAGTAAATCTATATAATATTTACTTAAACAAAGCAAAGTTAAGGTCAAGAAACAAAATTGACACAGGCCGGGCCATAATTTATAGCGGTCTTAGACGGATAGGCGGTCACGAACACATGTTTGGCGGTATACCGCAATTTCGGTGGCATCCCGATATTATGCCTGAACTTATTCCCTTCAAATATGTTCATTTAGCGTCACTAAAAAGCTGCCACATCAGAGTGCGAATGGACTGCACATAATGGAAATTCAGGGCACATAGCAGATGGCGTATAGGTCAAACACGCAATTAATTGAATTCCACATAATAGTCAGCAACAGCTCGATTGAACTCGACGGAGACAGTGACATTATTTGGTTCCCTTTCATAATAGTCAGTCAGCAACGGAAGTTTCTTACAAAGCAGTTACTGCTATGAATTTTGACTGTTTGAAAAAGCAATGCTTTTAATAATATTTTTCTGAACGTGATCTCCTGTGTGTTGTCAACGTAAATAACAGAGTTGGCAGTTCGTGTTATTGTGTAGAAAGTAAGAGACAACTAGGCGTAGCACCTTCCCGTAACAATAAACAACTATCATGGTCATGTACAGTTCTTATACAAGACGTATCCCATTAATTAGATACTTTATGACGGAGAGTGTTGATGTTATGTTGTTGTTGAACTTGTTGTTCTCCAAAATAAATTTCCGCTAAATATATATTTGAATGAATTGTTAAGTTTAAAATATACAATGAAATTAATCAGCAATCACGTTTAACATTTCTTTTAATAAACATAAATTGCTTATCTCCATCATATATACCTATAGTCTCAATTAGTTTTAATTTTTTTTAAACCTATCATTTACAATTGGATCCACAGAATTACACTTGTTTATATACAATACAATAATCGCATGTATATTATTACAAAATATTGCTTCTCCGATGCAATTTTTTAAGTAGTTTCTTACAACTAAGCACAAATATGAGATGTAGATGCTTCGAAGTTTTTGTTATCAGTTGCCGTTTAAGAAATAGATAAACTAAAAAATGACAAATTGATCATGTCACTTTTCAGAATTGATTATTTAGACTAAAAAACTGAAATTTCACAGTGTGGTTGAACAAATTTAACGTAATGCTCGGCAGATTATTGTGCTCGCGGCAAATACTCAGTTGATTATGTAACGGCGGGTCTGTTGTTAGAGACCCAAACGGCTAAGATGGAGGTAACGAATTCAGATTTACGTTTTGTGACCTATTTTGTTTGAAATATCTGGCTGTATAAAACCAGGCAATCATATTTCAATCAAACCAAAAACCATACAATATTATGTAACAAGCTGTACCGATACGTAAGGAATGCTATGATTTTGAATGATGTTTTAGCGGTTTTCAATAACCGACAGATTGATTAATAAATAGGCATTGATATTTGCAAGTCATTGCTATTACCCACATTAGAGGAGCGAGTTAATAACGACTGAACCATCCATCAATGTAGGCCAGTCATTGAACGCAGATTACAGAAATTCTATCTACGATAGCGAATCAAATAATTTTATGTTAGGCATTTTCAGTTGCTATGTGAAAATGTAATTGATATAGACGTACGTTTCTGTTAGCTAAAACAGTTATGATTATGT
Source organism: Hyphantria cunea (assembly GCA_003709505.1). Taxonomy (NCBI): domain Eukaryota; kingdom Metazoa; phylum Arthropoda; class Insecta; order Lepidoptera; family Erebidae; genus Hyphantria; species Hyphantria cunea. Next base: position 3,381,651 of record PKRV01000512.1, on the reverse strand, counting down.
AAATACCTACCAGCGCCTACAGTCCAGTTTTTACGATTGAGGGGGACAATTGACTCAAAAAATTGGACTTTCATCATTACTCGCACTGACGTTACTCCAAAGACAGATGTATCTACGAGATTTAATTGTAAATTGACATTAATACTCCAGTCAATTTGATGAGAGTATTAATTTTATTTCAACGTCGACCTATTTAATTATAGCGAAAAGTACAGGAAGACGAGAAAAAATTTCAATATAAACTCGTCTTCCAAAAGCAGAAAATTTGGAAATCTACGAGTATATAAATAATAATGAATTGTTAAATGTGTTGCTAAGCGCAAAACTCGAGAACCACTAGATCAATTCGGTTATTTTTTTATATTTTCGTTAAGGTACAACGAATGTGCAATCGATTTTTTTTTCGCATTGCAATGGAAAAAAAAGCTTTAAAATTTCGAAGAAATAGTAACAAAATATTTATTTTTTCTAATGGACTGCAGCAGGTTAATAACCTTTGACAGAATGACGTGTGTCTGGGTAGCTAGTATAAAATTTAAAACTTTTTTCTTTTAGTATGAATGGAGTGAAATGTGTATGGTAAGAGGGGGTCCTCTTACCATACACTTCAAGAAAACTTATCGCATTACTTAGTGAATTGATATGCAGCAAGTGATAATTAGCTTTCTTTATTAAATGTTTTGCTCGCGACAGCAAAAATAAAAAGAAAGTAAGAATTATTTCAAACAATTAGTAATAAACTAAAGGGGGGTATTCGGTTGCTATACTCATTCGAGTTTAAGTGATCATAGAAATCACAAACGAACAAAACTATAAAATATGAGTAATAAAGATGATTAAAATGTTTTAATAGAAACAAATGAATACAATATAAAATATTAATAATTAAATACGCTTGGTAAAATCACAAATTTAAAATCATTAATCACAGGTGATTGCTTTTTTGCAACTCTTATAATGAGAGTTAAGCTTAAATAGTAATGTTATAAACATCGTTGGTTTATTGGTGAATGTAAACTAAGGCCTGCACAGGTCAGGGAAGCACGGTCCGGATGGCGTAAGAAAGCGGTTCCCGGATCTCTTCCGTCTCAGGCGCAGTGGCACACCGTGTGGTTTTAGTCGGTTCGATTCCGACACACCGCCCCGCCGCAAATCCCGGTGGGGTGAAGGCCCGTGGGGGTTTCCGCACGTAAAAAAAAAAGGTGAGGGAAGCATATCAGAAACTCAAGTTGACTGTTACCGGGAAATTCAGACTCCTAAACATCATTACTTATTCATTTTACGTTGTTTTAAACATACATATCAATTAGAATTGTTTACATTCGTTCAAAAGTTTACCACTTCACAAACACGATTGCAGTTAAAAATAAAACATGAAATACTAATGAAAACGCTTTTATATTCAAAGCAAAATGATTGTGAATTTTGTTGAGACTCATTTATAGAAACGAAAGGAGACAGCACAATGCAAAGCTAAACAACTAAATGGTTTTAGTATTATAAAGATTCTTCCAATGAATTTGGCCTTTCTGAACCTAAGATTTTATTTGTCCTATGTCCCCATAACTATTACTTATAATGAGCATTTACAGACACGTATTAGAATCTTGTAGGACGCCCGTAGAATGTGAATCGAAGATGATAATGGTTTTGATGATTTATGACACAACGAGCACAAACCGTTACAGCTCATTCCGATTTATTGAAACAAAAAAATGTGTCATTGAACCAGATTAGGGTTATCGTATATTAATTTTTATGGAAATTTTTAATCTTTAGTATCTGAGAGGTTAAGAACTCCCCCGGTCCACCAGGTCCAAGAACAGAACAGACCTGCGTGGGAGAGTCACGCTTTGCTCGACCGGAGTGATACAACGGCCTCTTAGAAAGCCGGTGTGAAACAGTGCTTGCATTGTGTTTCACCGAGTGGGTGAGGATGCAGGAGGCCCGTACCCCTCCCCATCCTCCAAACGCCGTTAACTTACTTGTGACGCCTCTGGTGTTGCGGGTGTTCATGGGTGGTGATAATTGCTTATCATCAGGTGATACGTCAGCTCGTTTGACACCATATTCCATTAAACATATGCTCTCGTAGGCGGTGGTTAGTATGGGGTTGGTGTCTAGTTTTTTACTCTGCAGTACTGTGGAACCATGTAGGCTGCTCTATTAATCGACTCTACGACATCGACATATGACTATGGATGATTACACACCGCAATAATTTATTGTTAGTTACACAATTAATTATGAAACTTATTTGTCGTGTAAAAGTACGTTTGTATGTTAATACGACTGCTATCATTAAACGTCTACAAACCCGTGAATAAACATTTGTTTTACGTCGTAACTACCATATCGTTAGCATTTTACGTATGACGATGTGAAGTTGAGTCCATGTTTATTTAACCCGATCTGTTGGCCATTACAGAGCTATTCAACCGTCGAAATCTGTTAAAAACGCTATTCGCATATCTTCTCTAAATCGTAACGAGTTCACTCACATTCTACGAAATATTTGAGTCAATGTAAACAACCAAGGAAAAAAGATGTTCTGAGCAACTATGACATGTACTGTTTACAGGTGAACCGTTTCCATTGTTATTAGAAATCAAACACAGCATAACGATTAAGGTTCAACCATAATATTGATAAATATAATATTAAAGTGATCATGCAAACAATCTGTCATATAAAAAAAAGACAGCAATAATACTCACATATGTAGTTTTAGTATAATATTTGGTAATATATATAATCATATGGACAAACCAGCTAAAATACCTAAGTTTTGAGTAATAAGAATCGTAGCTTCATTGCTGCAGCTGCAATTTTCATCCATTTGGTAAGGAAAACCACTCTTGGCATTTTTGATATATTGTGACTAATAAACAAAAAGTCATATACATTATTATCAATGTCACTCTGAAATAGTCATATTTCTTAGAAGAAAAAAGAGAAGTTGAGAGCCCCTTCCAGCCAGAAAAATGTAATGTTCTTACATTCCAATTCTTTGAAAAATCTGTTCTTGTATAATAAAAAAAATATTTACCTGCCAATTTTTTTAAAAGATCTTTGCTATAATTTAGCTAAAACATCTTTGTACACCCCCATAACTCTACGTATGAAATTGGCGAACAAATTCAACACCAGTCATTTATAACAGGGCTTAACATTGGACAAGCCTAAGCCTCTTATGTTCGAACTACAGAAAACCGGTATCGCCCGAATTTTCCAGGATGCTGAGCATCGTTCGTTTGTATATATTGAACTAAGCGATCTTTACAACAACATTTTAACCTACATAGTTTAATAAAAAAGCTACCTAATAGTCTACATATTTCACGTACATAAATTTTCACAAGTTAGAAAACAGACCCTGTTCACCTGCTATTCCTAATATATATCCCTCCTACTCAAACACACTAATAAAATACATAGTTCACTTTGCATCTGGTAATAACGTTAATCATCAGTGAAGTTCTTACAGTGTGTCAGTATTTCTTTTACAAATATAACATTTTTATTATCATTCAACTAAGAAAGATTGAGTATTTTACTTAGAATAGTGAGAAAAGAGAAAAGTAACTCCTCAAAATCTAGATAAACCTAAATCTAGATAACACTAAGTAAACCCTCAAAAATGTATGAATTCATAATCTGCAGATTAAATTTATTTGAATTACATAAATAATAATATATTAAATTTATCTTTATATTTATCTGAATTAAGTAAATTGCTATTTTTTTTTTTAACACCAATACTTTTTGACCCATGATTTTGTGTTTCTACAGTCGATTTGTCCATCCAAAGGTTGCCTGTAAGAGATGCTTTTTAGCGATAAGGCCGCCATTTGTACATGGTCATTATATTGTTTAGCTCAAATATAACTGTATCAATTGGTGTACAATAAAGTTTATTCTATTCTATTCTATTCTATTCTATTGAGTTACGGGATTAAAAATAATTAGAAATGCTTACAGTCTCCGCTAAAGGTATTATTAATACTTTTTGCTAATGCAGTAGAACAAATTAGTACAACATTCTGTAAAAAAACAAATGTTCATGACGAATATTTCATCAAAATATGTAATAAAATCAGAAACAATTATTTCACACAACTTGTAAATCAGACATTAGTATAAAGACATAAAGACCTTACACGCCTTACATTACGACTTTGCTAAATAATTACAACATTATTATCATCACCCAAGTACCAAGTACCCACTTAATCATAAAATTTTAAGAATAGAGTATTCAAAATCATCAAAACGCTGAAGTGCAAACTTTGCTAACACAAGAAGTTACTCGATGCTTATAACTGACTTGGGGTGATATTAATATTCATGCAAATGTAACATGTTGAATATTGATTCGTATTGATTGATACATAGTTTGTGAAATGTAAATGCCGACTGATAGCAGAGAGGTTCAATTTCTTGACGTGATAAACTTTCATATCACTTGATATCACGCAGTCTGTTGCCGATAGAAAAGGCACTAGATCGCGCTTTTATTTCAATAGTTTTCACACTTTTCGCTCGTATTTCCGTCTAAAAATCCAACTCTCTTTTTTTAAATGTATTTACTAGATATTTTTTTTTTGGCATACAATTTTCGCTTTGATAATAAACCAACTTTATGGCACCAGAAGTATTTGATGTTCTTGTAGGAAGATACTTGGTAGGTAGGTAGTAGTAGTTGCCCTATACAAATAGACATGGCGTCTCAAAATAGACATGAAAAGTGACCATAAGAGATTCGTGACTCTGTCGTTGCAACTCTTGATAATTAATCTGAAAAAAGTATTAAAAATATCGAGGTCTTCAGTCTGACATATTTTAAAAGCTAACAATATATCTTTGAACATAATTTATAAGAAGAATTATATACATTGTATCAACATTTAAAAATGTTTAAAATGGACCAGTAATTGGAGAGGCCTCTGTCCAGTAGTGCGATAGGCTGATGATGATGATTGTACTTTTGTTCGAAACAATTTTACAAGATATTAATCGATGTGTGACTGTCAAAACTATAACCATAAAAAGATAGGGGAGAGAAAGTTAGCGCAATCGGGCATAAATGGGTAAATTATAGGTGATTGCCTTAACTTCTTTGAAATTAATGCTCGTGGAAATTGGCCGAAACTTCTACCAAACTAAGGTTAACCTTGCAAGAGCAGACTTCCTTAATTTTGACAGTTTTAAAAGTTTTCAGTAGTGGTAACAGTGTAATTTTGATATATTACTATTATGTTACTTAATAGATGAATACGGGAATAAATTGGTTGTTTAATATAAGTATTAAGTAACGTGATAAGCATTTGTTTATTTTTTATAAATTTATCAATTATTTAGTATTTTAATAGTTAGTATATTATATAAAATGGAACATGGGCAAAGAGATCTTCTAAAAGTGTCATATAAACGCCCAGTTGTAGGATCTAGGGCTCTAATTCATGTATTTTTTCTTTTATTTTATCAGTCATTAAAAATATTATTATTATATAATTTTTTATGGTATGCGGGCAAACGATCATACGTATCCTGATGGTAGCGATAAGACGAGCCGGCCCATTCGTGCCAAAGCGTGGCTCTCCCACGGTGATGCTAACATTAATGAACATTTACAAGAAGGTAGACGATTTCTTACTTAAACCGAATGTAAATGCAGACTTGTAGCTAATATGATCCAACTATGAGCAAATAATTAATGTTGGAGTATACAAAACTTGATTATTTAAAGCAGCAGTGGACGGAAAATTTCTTATGTAATTAGAGCTTCCTAGTGGCTCTTTTCTTTTTTTTTAATTACGACTAATATAAACAAAACTAGAAACTAGCTAATAATATATCGCGAGTGTTGGTAAGCGGTTAGTGATTAGAGAAACCTTACAGACCTGCCAAAAACAAACTTACTATGCGCAAGGTGGCAGTTATTCGCCAACTCTGCTTAGCTTATTTTGTAATTTTATTTTTACTTTTTACTACCGGGAGAGCCACGCTTCGGCATGAATGGGCCGGCTCGACCGGAGTGATACCACGGCCTCACAGAAAACCGGTGTGAAACAGCGCTTACGCTGTGTTTCATCGAGTGAGTGAGGATACCGGAGGCCCATACCCCAATCCAACGCCCCCTATCCCCCTCACCATCCCCTTTCCCCCCAGGCCGCCATAGTGTGGGTCACCATACTGCATTGTTCTTTTTCGCATTGAGGATGGTGACCACCACTCTTGGATTCTGCTCATGCTTTCCATCAGGCAGGGAAGAGTCATTTTATAAAAAAAAAATACTAAACAAACGTTGTATCTCTAAACATAAATAAAAGATTATTTACAAACCAACCTGGGGTCTTCATTATCGTCTTCGTCGTATCTTATCTTATTATTTATACGTATCCCGTAAAAATTAATTATTATTCTCTTGAGTGAGAATACATTTACAAAAATAAAAGTAATATGAGAAGAAATAAGAAGCAGAATTAAATTTGGAAACGTTGTAAAGGTGTGTTATTGCACTTAATAATAATTCTTACTCAATACAGAGGTGTATTATCTCCCCTTAGGATGTGTACCCGTGACCCAGTTTCTCACTAAAATTGACTTTAAGGGAAGCATGTGTTGTCTATTTCTGTGCACATGAACTAACAACAAACGTGTGAACACTATTTTAATCAGGAAGGTTATTTTAAATACAAATCCAAATTAAATATTAAAATATTTATTTCTAGTTATCCAAAGTACATAAGATACATTTACAAGTTCCATAAAAATATATTTAAATCGTTATTTCGAATGAAAATTTCAGCTTTTTAAGCAGTATCTAAATTTGATCATATGACGGCAGGTCAATCTTAATCTATACAAATAAATTTTAATAAAAGGTTTTCGCAACAACAAAACTAAAAACAACGAAATTGAAACGAGCAAAAACCGCGGGTAATACCGCAGGACGCAGTTAGTATAGTAGTAGTGTGGCGACTTCCACATACAACGGCAATGCTGTTAGGCAGTGGCCCGCCAGGCATGATCACCTCGCCTGGAGGGAGGATCCCTTTGTGTTGGAGGGACATGATATCAGTTCCTCCACAGTAGTAGTCGGTAATTTACAATTATTGTAACACTCATGACAATGTTTAATAGTCGCCGATACATCTTTAATGAATTTATTTGAGTAATTGATATTTCCTCCTTGATTTACTTGTGGTTAATGAACTTGACCATTGTCGAAGACTTTGCGTCTATTTTTTTAAATATAAATAATTGTGTGGGTGTATGTCTATAGGTTATCTCTATAAACTATCGTCTTACAGATTTACAAGTTGTAATAATAACTTAGACGGAGCCAGTCCTATGGATACTTCTATATTTGTTCGAAATAAGATATCCGGGTCGTTCAGGAAATATTGAGGATAGTACATATTGTCACGAAGAAAGATTATTCGCGAACAAAGATCGAGAATGTTCTCGATTATTCGCAAACAACGATCGAGAAAGTTGCCTTAACCTTATATCGATACACATAGCGTCGAATATGGATTAGTTGTTGCGTGTTTGTTTACAACGAGTTCACCGGCAGGCGTGTCCTTGGTACGGGGAACACCCGAAACGTTTCTCGAAAACGCTAACAAATAGTAAAAATGGAATTAAATACGAGCTCTCGCGGCCGCAGTCAGTTCAATTGGAGCGTAATTGATCAACTTAGCGACCTCGGCGACCATTAAGGATTATTATTCGGAGTGATATTATGATTGTAAGTGTTTTTTAACGTCTCTTTACACATCAGAAGGTTTATTTCCTTAATCCATCGAAACCTAACACGTAACAGTATTATACAACGTCCTTCAACGAATCATAACATAGTTTTATAAAATAGGTGTATTCAGATCCAATTTGTGTTCCTAATGAAACAGCTTGTTATGGCATTCGTTATTAGGAACATATCTTTCGTATCAGTAAATTAGCTTTTTAGTCTGTTCAGGTTGTCTGGAAAAATGCCATGGACGAGTAAAAAAAATCATAGAAATCGATATAGAAACACCAAAGTTATACATGAAATACGCTAATAATAAGCCATCGCGCGTGAATACTGCATCATGCTATAAGGATTATTTTTGTATAAGGTCCCGAACGCACAGGCAGGCGGCTTGCTTGGCGCCTAGAGGCTAGCGAGTCACCTAGTGAGTAGATTCGTAAAACGAACATACGGCCGGCCTAGCAGCTAGGCGCCAAGCGCGCAGTGCGGCCGGTTCGGTCGCGAACGTTTGAGAATCGGTCGCCGCGCTCTACGCGTCTCGCGGCCGAAGGTATAAAAAGGTGGGATCCCCATCATATTATACCTACGATAAGCAACGAGGTGTCTTTAATCATAGACGCAGTGGCAGGCCTGTAGATGGCAAGTCAGGTATTTTCAAAGAACATGTTCTTGGTAGCGTGGTATACCGTTCATCCAAACAACGCTGAATGTTTCTATTTGCGATTATTATTACATATAGTGCGAGGACCAATATCATTTATAGATTTGAGAAAAGTAGACGATGTTGTTTATCCAACTTATCATACAGCTTGCCAAGCGCGTCATTTGCTTGAAAACGATGAGCATTGAGATGACGCTTTAGCAGAATCCTGTGTAAGTGAAAATCCGCGACGGTTACGCCATTTATTTGTAACATTACTCACATTTTGTAATTTGTCAGATGCTGTACAATTATGCAAAAATATAAAGAAAAATTTGCAGAATATTTTCTTCGGAATATATCTCACAATGATGAAGGTGAAGTGATCTTGCCATAAATCAGTGCTTATTAGCTCTTCAGGAAGACTTAGCAGTAGTAGGAGATAAATCACTCTGTGAATATGGTTTGCCAACACCAACCTCAGTCGGAGAGGTTACCAATAGGGAATATTCCACAGAGATTGGTTACAACTCAATTGAACTGCTGGCAACATTATAAAATGGTGTCCCAATGATGACCGCAGAACAACGTTCAGTCTATGATCGCGTGTGGGAGTGTTCAGAATAATTTGGGAACAATATGGTTTTTAGATGCACCTGGAGGAACTGGGAAAACCCTTTTGACAAAATTAATATTTATACTAGCTGTTGCCCGCGACTTCGTCCGCGTTTCCGACGTATTTCGTAAAAAAAGTAGCATGGTCAGTTATACGTCGCTCTTTCCCGGTTAGCAGTTCTAGAAATATTTATGTTCACGTGCCGGACGGGTCAACTTTCAACATAGTTTACCCGGAAGCTTTGGCCTGAAGTATTTTCGTTCTATAGGCACTTAAGCTTCATGTGAACGTGATCTATACAATATTACCAATATCTTAACTTAATAACACACAAGGAGTTACACGCTGACGGAGTCGCGGGCACAGCTATTAACAATACTATTGTGCGGTTCCGTATTGCGATATTTTTCAACAGTATTGTAGATTGACATATTATATTTCCCTACTAAAATACGAAAGTTAATCTGTCGGTTACATCAAAACCACTGAACCGTGAGGGAGGACATAGACTACTTTTTTTTTAATGAAAAACGACGGAAACGCGGACGAAGTCGCGGGCAACAGCTAGTATAAATAAATAAATGCTGTCATTAGTAAAATTCATGGCATGGAGTTGGTACAGCAGTATACGGTTAAAAGCTGATTATGTGATGCCAGAAATCAAAATCAAAAAGCTTATAGTTCAAATAGGTATTTTCAAGCAATTTCATTAATGCCTCTAGTTGCGCGCGATGTCGCATGTTATTGAAAACCATAGTTTAATAGTCAGTAAATAAATAATAATCAATGAATTTTCAAGATAGCAGCGCCAAGATGATTTCAGCACCGGCGGGGCAGGAGCAGCGTTACTACCTCCTCACAGAAGAACCACCTAAAATAACAGCATTCGCTGCTGGTGTGTGGGTACGCTATGCTGTGGGTCATCATGCATTATTGCATTATGGTGACCACAGTTGGATTTTGCTCATTCTTTCCATCAGGTAGAGTCACTTTAGCAGCCCACTTTATAAAAAAGCAAGACGCAAACACAAAAGTATTACAGCAGTAGATAAAATATCACAATGACATAAAAAAATACCAGGCTGGCGTCCCAAAAAATAAAGTTGATTTACTAAAGGCGGTCCATTCTAAACTGCTTCTGACATTAATATGTTTGAGTTGACTTATTAAATACTTTTCGGGAACTGATATATTCTAGCTATTATTGTATAACGAAGTCTTATGCTCGATAATATTCTTATGTAAACGTTGAGGTGCGAGTGACAAGTGTAAAAAAACTTAATTTACCTATGATCTTTTCATAACACAAGCTGTAAATTTCGTTTCCTTGTACCTAATTGTGTCCTAAGACTAAAACATTAATCAAACTTAATAAACGTATACAAATGCTTATTCTGAATCATTGATCAATTCGATATATCGATTGTAAGATGGTCACTGTATACCTTCGTATTGTTATATAATTGCATTACTTCTATACAGCAAAAAAGCCTTGTGATAGAAGACAAAAAGTTAAGCTAATTCATGTGGGGTTGACACATGAATTTAATGAAAGGATAAGACGGTGACTTTCTTGTTTACTTCTGTTATAATAGAAATACATTAGTATGTATTTCTAAATTTAATTTCAATTATTGCAGAGTATTTATTTTAAACATAGTCATTAATGTTAACCGTGTACAAAGTTTATTCTATTCTGTATGTTCAAGTGAAGTTAAAAATAGGAGGAGCCCTTCAATTCGAACTTATATTTCTTTCGTTGTTTTTGTTGCACGCCATCCACGCTATTTCTGAACCGATATCAATAGCTACATTTCAAGTTGAATTAGTCGCACCTACTGAAACGCAGTTTATAATTTTTCATGATCATGTCATCATCATCAACATCATTATCGTAGTCATCAACGGACTTTAATAGTCCACTGATAAAATAAAAAAGTACCTAATTGGCGCAATGAAGTCGGTTATACTTTCTTGAAAAATCTTTTTTTACAACATCCTCTCGTAGTCATAATATATTCTGGATACATTCAGATCTGGTAAGATCTATAGATATCTGTTACATAACATTGTTTTGTGTCATAGTATTTCCCAATAAGGAAAATCCTGTGACGGACAAACATAAAACTAAAGTACAAGGACGAACCGAAACAAGGAATGTATGAGTGCCAAATGGTATTTTAAAGCAGAATAACATAATGTAGTGTATGTTTATTTTTGAAGACAAAAATAAGAAGCCATAAAGAATGGTGTCAATAATAATAAAAACGAAATCACTCCAACATCGTGTTTTGCACGCTATCGCTGGTTAAAGCGTTAAGATTTTCACTTAAAACATTTCGAGCACCAATCCTGTCCGGTCACTACTTAACATAACATTTTGGTTTATTTGAAAGGGTTAATGCATTAAATTTGCACATTAGTAATCAAAGCATTAAATACTTACTCAAAATTATCTGCGAGACTACAAAGAAGGGTCACATAAAAGGTACCTGTAAGCAAGCGTGACCTGACAAATGTTAAAGGAACTCGAAACGAGGCAAATGGACTTTTATCGTCTCATAATAACCCTGACAACTAAGCATCAGTGTATGAATAAATGGAGGAAACTTCATTTACCTAAATGAGTTCCAAGGTTGTCAGATTATAACATTACCGATTTGATTAAGTCATAAGTCTTCAATAGCCCTGTAAGATACCGAAAGCATCCAAAGTTTCTACTAGAAATTCATCGATCATTGAAATGTTGCCAAATCATTGTTTTAAACTTATCTTTATCATGCTAAAGTTTTGTTTTCATAGCAATAAATCAACATTCTGTTACAGGCCGCTTGAAATACATAAAAGTTTGTATAGATGCTTAGTAATATCTTAATAACAACTGCCTTGTTGGTCTAGCGGTTGAAGTATGCGACTGCCAATCAAGAGGTCTCGTATTCAAATCCCGAGTCGGGCCAAAAGTGTTATTGAGTTTTTCTGATTATATAAATATTTAATAACAGCTCGGAGTTTGAAAGTTGGGGTATGAGCCCCCAAAGAGCACTTAAAACTGTCGGTCCGGCGCCTGATCTCTCCCTGATCGTGTCGGTTAACCGTCCCATCGGATTATGAGAGGGAGGGAACAGAGAGTGCACCTGTGTTGGCGCACACACTTGTGCACTATAATATCTCCTGCGTAGTTGGCTGGTCTCCGTTAAGACTGGCCGCCATGGCCGTAATCGGCTAGGAAAACATCAAATCAATATCTTTGTAATTTTTGTAATACTAGTAAGATTTAGGTATTGATTCAGCAGTATACTTTGATTCTAACATGTACAAAAAATTTAAAAAAATTGATCAAGTAAGGGTCTTAAGCATGAGCAGTAAAATTAACGATTATTTTTGAGATTTTTTTTAAATATAAATGAAATCCTTCATTGTTCAATTATTGTTTATTGGTATTAATTAGCTATTTTTAAACTGCACAGAAAACATAGCGTAGTAGTAGTAGATGTATATATATGTCAGTCATTAAAAAATCAGCGGCATGTATCCTTCAACAGGTGGCATGTGCCCATGTGCAGCTTGAATACTAAAATATTACGTCGTTGTAGTGGTATATTTAGGTACATATAACATCTGACCTTCCTCAATAAACTAGCTATAGAAAATCATTCTTTATTTTTTTTACCATCTTAATTTGTTATAGATTTTAGCATGAACAGGATTAAGGTGGTTATTATTTTTTAAACTATTTGGATTTATCTGAACTGGAATATCTGAATAATATTAAGGACTGCACAGGTGGCGTAGGGGCTTAAGCGGTCACCTCGCAACTTTGTGTGTTGTGGGTTCAAACCATACATGGTAAAACACTTTCTGTGATCTAAATATTGTTGTTCTTTGTGACCTTTGTTTATATTTTTGTTTCGATATTGTGGGGGATCACGGGGGACCGTGATCCCCCACAATATCGAAAAATTCTTATTGTGGATGTATTTAAAAAACAGGCAATTTACGAAAGTTTGCACAAAAAGCATTTGATTAATTCCAATTTAAACCTCCTTCACACGATTTGTACGTTGATACGCAGGGTAAATGTAACTTTTGTTATATCTGTGTTCATTATCGCTATGTAAACAATAATGTATTCGAAAAGTAAACAGTAATTAAGGGATTTAATTAAAGACGTCACGGAGTCGCATTAGCTGAGATCTATACGGATAACATGAGAGGCTAGAGAGGCATCTACCGACACAGTACGTCACAAAAATCAAGTAGGTCAACATCCTTATGCACGCTGTGTAGGACGGTTAGCACCGAGGTTTGTAGATACCGGCGAGTGCATCTATCTTAAATTAGCTTAAAGAGCAGACACCTACTTTAGGAAATAAGATAATGTATAAGATAATGTATCATCATCATCATCATCATCAGCCTATTGCAGTCCACTGCTGGACATAGGCCTCTCCAATTTCACGCCACTTAGTTTGATCTATGGCTTATCGCATCCAGCTCCTGCCAGCCGTCCCGCGCAAATCATCGCTACACCTGGCCTGTGGACGTCCTACACTACGTTTGCCGAGACGCGGTCTCCACTCAAGAACTCGTTTACCCCAACGGTTATCGGTTCTTCGGCAAATGTGACCAGCCCACTGCCACTTCAGCTTGCTTATCCTGTGGGCTACGATAGTGTATATATATATATATACGATATCATAGTATAAGCACTATATTTTTTTTTAATTTGGGATTTACTTTTATTATATAATTACATTGTATATATTCGTTACTTATATTAATAAATCTACTCTTTACCAGTGCTTTCAAAAAATTGACTGACGAGGGTATGGATGGCGATGATAATCAATACAAATAAATAAATTTGAAGTGTAGGTAAACAAGGCAAGTGTCTGTAAAAGTATATCCGTATGTAGTTTTACAGGCGTTTGCCTTGTTTGTGGCATATTCTACAATCTATTTTTTGATGTAAGTACCGTTACTTACATAAAAAAATGGATTTTAAAATTTTTTGTCAGTCTGTCTGTTTGTTCCAACTAATCTCTGGAACAGCTCGACTGATTTTGACGGGACTTTCACCGGCAGATAGCAGATGATACAAGGATTAACTTAGGCCTTGTTTAAGGCCATTTTCGCCCTGTGGCTTTAGCCGTGGTTGTTGTTGTAACCACTCCGTACTTTTTAATACCTTAGGGCTCAATATAGTCCGAAATAAAAACAATAAGCTGTTAAAGAATTTGCTTGCTAAAGCTAGCCATGCGACAATAATAAACAGGGCTCGAAGGTGACAAACCGTTTTTATAGTTGTTTCTTTACACCTATATAAATAGCCGTAAATTAATGTCATAGAGAATACTAGTTTAGTATTTTTACATACGTCTGTCTTACTAAAATGTGTTGAACAGTTTGAAAGTTACATAAACAAATAATACACCCATGCGAAGCCTGCAATAAACCAGCGGCCAATCTGTAATATTAGGGCTATTATTACTCGTTTTTGGCACGTGCGAAATAAACGTCCGATTGTACGTGTAGAATCTTGACTATAAATACACAGGTTGTTGGCCGTAGTTTTTGGCAACTTTTATGTTAGCTTACTATTCCATCTTAATGTTACTTACGGCAATAAATAAGGTGTTCATTAGAACAATGTTGAAGATGAAATTATCGTTTGGGAATATAAAAGATGGTTAGCCATATTTAGTCTCACGAGTTTTGTATTATCAGGACTAGAAGACTCACACCGGGTTAAAAAGCTTTTTATGAGGAAAAACTAAGTTCCTCATAAATAAAATAAGAAGATTAAAAATTTAAGTTATATCTTTGTTTCAAATTATATGGTACACAGTATTTTTTATTCAAAATGGAAATTTTGGCGACCTCGGGCATTAAATAAACCACAATGTGTAACTACGTTTCTTCGATAGCTCTGCTAACTTATTTAAATTTACAATAAGGTCATAGAAATATGAATAATTTATGCCATGGTACGAAACCTTGTCATTTAGTAAAATTCTATGTTAATTCTAATAGGTAGTTGTTACCTATTAGAATTAACATAATAGTAAAATATTTCATTCGATGGAAGAATTAGCGAGAGCAGCCATAAAAGGCAGACACGGAAGAGAACATGCGCCTATAGTAGGAAGACTACGAAACAGAACTAGTAAACATAGGAAATCGCAAATTAAACTAATGACACAAAAGAGCTAACCAATAGTAACTTTCTCATGTACTACTACGTCCAAGTAAACAAATGATATCGTCATCAAATCGAATTAAAAGTGAAAAATTGAAAACTTTATTCCAAGGCCTACGGTACGGGTACGAAACATGATACTATTTTTCAAAGTTCATGACTTTGAGAAATAAAAAACCCCGATGCTCATAAGGCCTAATCACCAGAAGCCATCTCCTACAACTACGTCGGAGGTGTCCTCACGTGCCGGCACTGCTCACGCACGTTTTATCATATTATCGGATACTGTAGCTATCCGAGGGCACATGCAAAAGCTGATCATCCGATAAGCCAATAATCTGGGAAGTATATTATTAAATATTTTGCAATTATTCGAGTTTTCTAGGAAACCAATATTTTCTAGCAAATTAATAGGTCTCTTATGAAATAACCTTAGCTTAAATTAGCTGCCGAAAAACTATAGAACTCTATCCCTTATTTGACATACTCTACAAGTTTATTAAAACTTTCTTTACTAGTACGTATTACATCACAGTCATCAAAAAATAAGTTATTTGTATTTCGAAACACTAATTCAGTCAAAGTTATCCCACGAACTGGCGTAGCATTTGCATATACGCTACCATACGTGTTTATTTAAGATTGAAACTGAGCTATCAAAAATTATCAGGAATTAAGGAATTTAATATACGCACAAGTAAAAAACTCGCCTCACGTTTTCAATATAAGAAAATGAATACACACTCATATTGAAACTTTGATTTATACGTTCAGATATTGTTTGTCGAGGTATTCTACATATTTGGTTTTATATCACAAAGAAAATTTTCTTTGTGATAAAAGAAAATTTTGTATGTTCCTTCACAGTACTCTATTAAATATTACAATACATAAAAATATTACGACTAATATAACGAAAGTCCTTACCCAATTTGTAATACTACCGGAATAATAAAAACTAATTTTCTTATCCTTATATAAGGCTACTTTTATTGAAAAAGGCTACTATTTACCCGACTGCGAAAGAAGGGCTATGTTTTTCGAGTGTATGTTAAACATGTATGTGTATTTATTTGGCACGCCCTAAAGCCTACACGACTTGTCGTATTTTTGTGTGAGTGGTGCTAATAGATTCGTTTTAGTTGTGAGAGTGCCACTTCAAAGTAAAAAAAAACAAAATAAAAAAAAAAATCTTTTCAGTTCTTCAATGAATGAATGGCAGATATTGTCGCCGTCGAGATTTTTATTTTAAATAATTCGTTACTTGTTCAAGGAAGTAGAGCCACGTTGATTTTAGCACGAACGGCCCGACTCGACAGGGGCGGTTCTATCCTCGCACAGAAAATCAATGTAAAATGACAGCGTGAAACTGTTCTGAATATATCATTAGCGCAAAAATGATTTTTCAAAATCAAGATCAAAAGTTCGGTCTTCTTCCGATGGCAAGCAAAATATGATGTTGTTATCATCATTGTCGATAACATCTTGTAACTCAACAATATTTTGAGACAAAACATCTACGTATCGTTTACTACCACTTATGAGTTAGAAACCTACGCAATTTTGAAAGCTATTGCTGTAGTTTGTTATGTATTGAAAGAATCGCAAGTATGTGAAAAAGAATCAAAATGAATACATATTATATGTAGAAGACTATAGAAAGATAATTTACGGTATGGTATTTTACATTCATAGTAAATATGAGAAAAAAACTTGAGTAAGAAAATAAATAAGCTCCTTTATTTATCATTCATCGATATTTTTAAACCTATCAAGTTTATCAATCAATCTTGAAATACGTAATTAATTGATAGTGGATCGTTTTTTAATACACTGGTACCTGGAAGCTGTGCTTATTTTAAAAAGATCCTTAGGCAGGTACAAAGTGAGATCTAATCGAAAACGATGATTGGCATTACTAGCATTCTATTCTTGTACGAGCGACACACTGCATGACGTAACAGATTTATAACGCTACCAAACCGCATTAAGCTGAATACCTACAGTAAAAAATCTAGTAGATTTCTACAGATAAATGTAAATTTTAACAGAATGATAGAATAAGAAATTTTGTATTGAACTGATCATTTCTTTCTATTTAATACAAGCTAAGCCCCACCATTTTACGCGCGCTTGAATAGAGTCTTTTTACTTTTACAAATTCATACATGGAATTCTACAGCTAATACAAGGCTCAAGTCTTGAATCTATAAATCATCGTTAGCATTTGGCATTAGTTCGTATATGTATTTGTACCATACAAACAAAAAAACACAAAGATTCAGGGGTGTAAACTTATCTATATAAAACAAACCCTTGAAAAGAATAACATTTTTTGTACAACTATACTTACTCAAGGTCAAACACTGTGGGTATTATAGATGTCTGTAATGGATTCAATAAATATTTGCTAGAATTACTAAAAATTGTGTTACGTTGTTGTTCACTAGATTTACCAGAACTTACTAACTGATTTTCAAGTTTGTTCTTAAAACGTGTGTTTTGACTGAGATAGAAGCGTTAACTTCACGTCTTGACCAATAGGAGTCGAGCATGATTGGAAAGACACGCAGACGAAGTTGAGTGTGTCAGCTAGTGGTTTTATAAGATCAAGGACGTACAAGCTATAAATAAATAAATAAATAAACATTTAGGACATCTTACATTCAACGCCATCTGGTCTCAAGCTAAGTAGAGCTTGTGTTATAGGCACTAGTAAACTGATATAAATACATATATACTTTTTTTTGTAAATACATATTACACAAAAAACACCCAAACCCCGAAACAAATATTTGCAGATCATACAAATATTTGGTCTGACGAGGGAATCAAACCCGAGACCTCAAGCACGGTAGTCGCATACACCACTCCGCCACTGAGGCAGTCAAATTCAACTAACAATTCTTTTTCTAAATAGATGGGTAGAATGTTTTCTTCAGTAGACTAGTATAGATATTGAAAAATATTGGTAATATTCTCGAAGTTTGATGAAGTTTAACCATTATTTCTAATGGTGTAGAGTACGACGATAACTTGCCGTAAGAGTTTCAAGGATGAAAATTTGAAAATACCAAGATTTGTTGTTTTCTAAATAAATCTAAAACTAGTTTATCTACACATGCAAGTGTAAACCCTTACTTAATTGCAATTTAAAGTTTCAAAGTTCAATATAATTAAAAGGAGCACATATAAAATTTACGGACATTTAATTATCGGCACAAAAAATAAGTATGTTATGTCTATATCTTTATGGTCAGAACGCATGACTGGTGAAAAGTATTTTTTTTGGAAAAGTTCGTCAAAAGTACCCTAATTCCATACTATTATACTCTTCTAAACTAAATCATTGAATAACAGTAGATGGTATCTGTAGCAGTAGTATAAAGTTACTGCCCAATGCCGGTCTTTTATGCACTGTATATTTAAAATAACAATTTAAAAGATATACTAATTCAGCGTCAAAAATTGTCATCCTTACCACTCCTCCTATTGGTATAAAATCGTATTATCGACAGGGCAATATTATGCAAACTTCGAGCTTCCTGGACAATGATAGTGCAGGAACACTAACAGCGACAACTTTGGACATAAAAATTTAGAACAGTCATTTCTGTATTGGATGCTGGTCTTAGTTTAATCTTTTCTTATCCCGGAAAACAAAGCTGACCTTAGACCGAACTGGACTAAATATCAAATGATAGTATTTTCAGTACTTAGGTATTCAGGAATGTAATAAAAACAATCATATTGTTTTAGTTTGTTACCGCTGTAATAACTTTTTTAGTGCTTAATATTTTTGTTTAAATAATTCACCTTTTCCCGTAAATTAACATATATTTATACATATGGATCGGTAAAGGTGAGTCATAACTAGAAATTTAATATTGGGGTCAACAATTTCTTTCAGAAGTATTTCTATTAATAAATATGTTTAAGTAATTTGTCACTAATGAACATTCTATTTAATGGATATTCCGAAGATGTTTTGACGAAGAAACCATTGTAATGAGGCAACATTGAAATATCGCTTAAAGACTTCAGAGCCAAAATACAAAAAGAAATAGTATAAGTGATCATCTCAGTAAAATCATCAATCATTACTTAAGAATGGTAAAATATGACGTCCTTTTGTCAAACTCCCATCTGTTTTTCATATAAATTTATCATTGAGTTATAAGTAGAATGGACAATTTTTCAGACATTTTTTTTTTGTAATAGAAATAATTCTAATTCTGCTGTTCGAAAAATCTTTAAGCTAAACTGAAAATCAGTAAAAGTAAATTTTGTCCTGTCAAACGACATTATAACTCAAATATTTACCAAATTTAAATACCTGTATGTTTATAAGTAAATAGCATTTTCGAAATCGTTTCATCAAAATTCGATGATAAGAAAAAGAGATAATATAGAGAAATTTTAGTAAAGTGACGCAAGAACAGAATTAACACTAGTAAGTTTCAAACACACGAAGTGTACGTAAAATTTTCGAAGAATCTTTGCATAAGTAATTGTGTTGTAGAGAATTAACGTATTATTACAAAACCCGCGTGACACGTTAATGCCTAACAGTTTTAAGTCCTTTAACACTCCGCTGGTCTATGTTCATTTAAATGTAATAAATTTTACAACGGTTTACCTCTGACAGAACGCTTCCGACTTTGTGACCAAGTATATTCTAGCGTGAATTTATTAAAACTAGAACGTTTGTGAGTCAGGTATGACATCAAAAAGTACGTTTACTCTCCATTATTCAAATGTAAATGGTTTTATTCAATTTAGAGTTGATGTTTTCTTCACGGTTGCGGACTGCTAAGAACATTACAACGTTTTATGTTTATGCTTCACGACGTCAGTTCTAAAAAATTTTTGATAGAAAGCTTCCATCAAATTAAGATGACTTAAAAAAAATATTACGTGCGCTGTCAAAAAGCCTTAATAAACTGACTACTTCAATATCTATACGACGCACTGACCAGTTCAGTGTTGTAAAGGGTTATAGTGTACGACTGAAATGCTTTGATCTTCAGTATTATTTTAAATTATCCATTCTTATACGAGTATGAAATCTTTTTATCCATAGTATCACAAATTTGAATGAAATAAACGTTAATTAAGTAATAGGAAATAATAACAATCAGAAAAAATAACAATATGTATGTAAATATTGTTTGTGTCAAAAAGTTCATCCGCATCATCGCCTATTGGTAGCGTTCCCAGAGGGCTGGCAGTATTGCCACGTTGAATGGCATTGCTAATTATCTGTGCTAGTAAAGGCCGGCCTTCTCGTCACGAGAAGTGTCAATCAAGTTGCTTAGCTAGTTGTTTAAACATAGCGCGAGCACTCGGACCCCATGAACCTAGCGTCTCGACCTCAAAAGCTTCAAAAATGTAATTACCTATTAAATTTTGGTATTTAATATTATTCGTTCAAAAGTAACTTTGGCTGTCTATTATTCTTTCACGGATAAGCTACTACATCGATTTAAAAATAAAATACAACCAAGTTCTAGCAGTTTTTTAGAATTTCATTAATCTCTACTTGAATACAGGGTTGCCTGGAAGAGATTGCTGTTGAGAGTAATAAGGCCGCTAATTGTACTGACCTAGCTTTAAGATATGTACCGAGTTAATTGTTGTACAATAAACCGATTTATTATTATTGTTTTTATACGATTTTCACGGATAGAGTATCTTCAGAAATCAGGTGTGTGGTTACGCCATATATACGACCAGAATATAAAACTAAAAATGGCCAAAAGAGTTGCATTTAGATACAGTTCTGAGGATTCCTAATTTAGGAAGAAATAATTAAGGTCTTTAAATAAGCAAGTTCTTATAATCATCATGAAGAAATCAATTTTATGTTTCCTAAACAACATTGATTCCACTTTATCTTGATGTAAGATTAACTGTCGCTATTCCTAAAGTCTATTTAAATATGACAAATACAGAATGACGTAAGACAGCCGCTGGTTTTAGCTCGATGATAATGCATTGATAATCTAATAACGTTGACCTGATTAAATTTATTACGGTTCCTTTATCATATTAATGTATTCACTTGTAAATCATATGAATGTAGCTACAGGTCAAATACTTGTTTATATAAATTAGAAATAATATCACACCATGTATGCTGTGTAATGTGTTATCATCAGTGAAATATAGTACGTAAGAAATGAGTGCGACGCAACTGACACGGCGCTACGAATGTGACGAACGCTATCGATACAGTGGTATATCCTACTTGAGACCTTTGTAGCAACCTAAGACGAGACGCAAGGCAGGCATACTTGTTTTGTAGGCGACCAGACACGACAGCATGGTCAATGCAGAAGCGTAAATCGTCAACGTCGTCTCTTTTGAAATAATAGTTCTCTTCCATTGAAATTTAAACTTAATAGAGTTAATAATGTAAAAGGAAATGGCCGGTAATATTCTACAAAGTCTGAACTCTAAGTATTTTCATACGCGATACATATTTTCAAGCAAAATTTTCACACTGAATCGTATCATGTCGCGTCGCGTTGTTTTCGTTGCTCACGTAGGACACCACATTTCTTTACAAATCGATCTTAACCGTAATAGTGAATGTGCCACGATTTCAATATAATACAACGAAATCTATGTATTTTTTTTATGTATGGCCCTGCCAAAGTTACTCAACACTGCCTGATGAAAAGCATAAGCAGAATCCAAGACTTGTGGTCGTCATACTCTTTGCGTATGCAGACAATGCAACAATGCAGCATGATGAATCACACCATGGCGGCCTAGTGATGATTCTGCATTACT
Organism: Hyphantria cunea; assembly: GCA_003709505.1. NCBI lineage: Eukaryota > Metazoa > Arthropoda > Insecta > Lepidoptera > Erebidae > Hyphantria > Hyphantria cunea. The sequence continues at coordinate 3,359,639 of PKRV01000512.1, read as the reverse complement.
AGGCCGTTGTTACTACATTAAATTTTAAGAGGCAGTCATTTCGTGAATGTATTGTCCAAGATATTTTCAGATGTGGATTGTTAAGATATCCACCCATGGCTAGAAAATATTGAAAACGTATAGAAACAAAGACAGCATTTCTTTTTCCTACCAATAGGTACTAATAATTTTGAGCTGCTGTTCATTTTAGTACACGTACACGGTTTATATACAACACGAACCATACGATAACATCCATACAACTTTATTATTCATGTATAACAAACAATACACTAGAAGTTTTTAATGAAACTAAAAGTTTGCAATAATTGAAAATGTAATTCGGATATAATACTCATATAGATATGAATACCGCTTAGTATTGGTATGTACTCGTAGATATGTAAACTAGAATAATTTTGTGTACAATAAAGCTTATAAGCACAATAGCTTTGGCTGGATGCAATGGAAATCTTTGAATGAAGACTTTATCTTTTGATCCGTGACGTCAGGATGGAATCAGGGACTGAAGCTGTCATGATCGCGCTCCACTTTTGTTATCCCCATTAAGAAACGTTACATGATAAATTAACCTTTAGTACATTAATCTCCTATTGCGGTTTTATGTAACGTTTTAGCTTCGTTCTGAACGCTATGTTCTTATTCTGTATTTACCGTATGAATCTTATTGAGATATCTTTAAACCATTAAATATGATTCATTTAATAAAATATGTAAGGTTACTTAAGACAGTGTAAAAATTGACATTGAAATTGAAACGGATGAAATTTCTGGACATGTAATTGAATGATCAAATACTAAAAAGCCGAATGTAAATTTTACGTCGTAATTTTTTACATTCTTTATGATTAGCTTAACATGAGCTAGGCAGTATTTTATTGAAAATTTGTTATTTTATGTTTACAACTTTCATATTAAAATATATTTCTGCAAATAACAGTTTTATTTGATAACGAAGCGTGATATCATGTTACTAAAAAGTAATGAATATAATTAAAAAACGATTTAAAAAAAGAGTAAATCCGTGAAATAATCAGAAATATATATTATTGAATCAAATGAGACCCCACTCCATCTTGAATTAGGTTCTAACGAATTATTATTAAACTTTACGGTCATCCAATTTCCTTTTTGGGGAAAAACATTCCTACTATGAGAAAACAACATTACTTTTCAGTATGCCATATATTCAAATAAAAATGTCTTGGTAAATTCATACTATACAATAAATGCGTTTTGCGCACTTATAATAAAAAAATGTGTTTCGATTTCTTTCAGAGGGTTTACCTAAAATATTTTATCCGGTATGTCATTAAAAACTTTTTGTGACCTTTTTGCACAACCCTGTTTCATAAGGTTTTTCGTGGTACAAGGTCGATCATAAGGGAACAATAATGTTACTGTTTTTGTCGTATTGGACGGTGTTTATACATTTTATATAATTTAATTAGACACTTAATATATTTTTAAATTGTGTCTTAACATTTTAAGAGATATTCTCTTTTTTATAATCTATGACAATTATTTTTATGAACCATCTCTTTTATTATATTTTAAATTTAGATGAAAACAAAATGGTTATTTTTTCGACTTCCTCACTGGCGCCATGGTAGTGTATATAGTGTGTATATGTAGCTGTGCTTAAGGTCTCGGTCTCGGGTCCCTGGTCGGACTAAATGTTTGTATCATCTGCAAATATATGTTTCGGACTTTGGGTATTTTCTATGGTTAATATGTATGTGTTTACATAAAAAAGTATACATGTATTTATATCAGTTGCCTAGTACCCATAACATAAGCTCAGCTTACGTTGCCACTAGAAGGCGTTGTGTGTAAGATGTTCGTAATATTTATTTAATTAATTTTATATTTAATTTCTACGCGGAAAAAATGATATAAAACTGTATCTTAAAGCTAAAAAGTTCAAATAATCGACTTCGCCCTTAGTAAACTAAAAGATTAATTTTATTGATGTGTCAGGACGGTAAAAATAAATTTAAAAGAGCATACATAATGTTAGAAACATTTATATTATAGTCAAGTAAATGTGGTTCACGAGTTGAATTTATAATATCATGTTACAAAAGGGAGTTTTTAAAATTTATAATACATATTTAACATCGGAGTTGATACTTATTCGTTTTAACCCTCGACGCAAAAAAAGGGGCGTTATACGTTTGACATAGATTTCTGTCTGTCTCTCTCCCTCTTTTTTGCTCTCTCTGTGTGTCTGTTTATGGCATCGCATCTCTCAAACGGATGAACCAATTTCGATGTGGTTTTTTTATTTGAAAATTAATTTCCTTGCGGCTGTTCTTAGCTATGTTTGGTTAATATCGGTCTAGCAGTGTAAGAGTATTCCTTACACTGCTAGACCGATATCCCAAAATGATAGACCTCTTTTCCAAAATGATGTAAGGCATTTTTGGCGTAAAATTACTCGATTAAGTGTTGCGTAGGGGGTTTTCAAAATGTTTAATATTAGCTTCTATAAAATTACAATTATAAAACTAACCGTAGTCCAACTCTACCAAAATACTATCTTTGTATTCAATTACGACACCAGATATGTCTCTAGGAATCTGAAATATTAAATTACATTATTCTTGAAAAAAAAAATTACTTACCATGTGTATAAAGCGGTGAGACGTTATATTTGACAGCTGCTGTACAAGCTATTGCACCAGTGCCGCCACCTAGCTGCAGACCGTGGGACAGCACTTGTACAATAGTGCCAACTACAGTTATGGTCCAGCCCCAACCACCTTCAGGGTAGTAGCGTCGGGCAAGAGTGAGAGCGGCTCGAGCGCGAAGCGCTGCCGCGGTCTCAGCGCCCACTGTAGCTCCAGCACTCGCACACCTAACATGTCACAACACTTTAGACATCTGCTCAAACAGGACCCATCTACTGGAGTACATTAGTCCAGTAGATAAATCCAGCTTACACTATACTATCATACAGAACTGCACTAACCGACGAAACTGAGCCACTTCACGTGATGATTCATACCCTACACTTTTTGAACGACCTCGCTCCTGTTTTATTTCAAATTTATTTGAAGAATTAACTTGATTACTACTAATACCGCATGTACAAAAGTCTTCTGGCCTAAATTTCGGCTCAGTGTGAAATTTGGTGTTATTTGGTGTATATCGTTCATTACAGTCACATTCAGGAGTTCTCCAGGACAAAAGACGTTGTAAAAGAGACCGCCGACGGTAGACCGATTTAGAGCCACACTCAACTTGTCCCGTATTACGGATGGGCGGAAATGGATTGCCAGCATGATTAGAAATCTTGACCTGTCGATTGTCATAAGAAATTTTTTTTCTGCCACCTTTACTACTACTTCCAACCGAGGGTAGGAAACTTTCAGTATCAGAATCTGTTTTTTCATCTCCACCATTAGTTCGTTCCTGTCTTGGGGCGAATCCATTTTTTATTTTCTTAACATCTACGTGAAGGGATTTCCACGTCGCAATAACTTCCTCTCGGGCAGGTGGGTCACTGAAATTTGGTATAGTGCTGGAATCGGGAATTTTTTTTTGTGGTCGAATCTCAGGTTCTGTTGTAATAGGTATAACCCGGAGTTGTGTAGGTAGGCTGTCAGATCGGCGCAACGTCATTGTCCATTTGATATGAGGGTCTCATTTTTAAAAAAACATGTACCTATATAAATTTTTCCAACTTGTATTCTATTCTCCGTAATACTTTGTCAAAACCCAGCCGGAATTCTGTAACAAGGAATTTATTACATTTATTAACAAACCATTAGTAATAGAACGAGTGATAACACTACACAAGAACAAGATAGAAGCTTTAAACATCGTTGAAGACTCTAAACCTTTGAAACTGCTTCTAAAGAATAAGTTGTCCATATCTAAGATCTTAATGTCAAAGTAGGTAATCCTATTTTCTAGTTATCAGTAATCTTAGAAATAATATACTGGGTCAATAAAATATTAACTATAAACTTGTTTATAATTCAAGTGAAATACCCGTAAATTTTCATGAAGTGAATAAAATTTTCAAATTTGGAAGTAACAAGAGTGCTGCCAGGAAGAGAAGAGGTAATGTATAATAGTATAAGTAATGAAAGGTCGTTAACTTTGGAATAGAAAATAACAGCTACTAAACGTAAATACACGTTTATAATTATAATGAAACACATTCAACATCGAACATACAATTTGTCAGAAAACTAAAGACTTAACTTGTACTTTAAGGTCAACGATTGTGAAAGTTTTGACGCAAGACTTGTACGATACATCTTAAGATTTTTGCCAAGACATTAAAAGCAATTTTCTTGGAGATAGAGATCTAACAAAACGTTGATTCGCTGTCTTACATTACCCTTAAATCTGTACTTTAATTGCTGATTACAGCTCTGATGTAGTGGTCTATTTTCTGAGCAAATTATCTTTTTAATGTCTGTCTTAGTTATGTTGATAAGTAAATATAAGAAATATTACTTTTTTTTAAATTGAGTAGAGTTTATTGCAAGTATACATACATTTGATGTTAAAGGTAATAAAATAGAAATGTTTGTGATAGTCCTCCTTTAATAAATTGCCTGCAAATAGTTTGTGGAAAAACAGCTTTAAGTTTTTATCACATAGCTGTGTTTTTTTTTTATAAGACAACTCCCGCATTAAGAATATAAATTCCTATGTCACGGGGATCTTTACAAACATACATGAAACGGACACAAAGTACACCCAGACTTAGAACAACAATTTATGGATCACACAAAGTGTTGTCTCATGTAGGATTTGAACCCACAACACTTGGCGCAGTAGGAAGCGGTGTGGCGACCACTGAAACCACTAGGCCAACCGTGTAGTCTGTGTAGTGATTAATGATCAATATGGCATTACGTAAATACCTAATATATGTTTTCAAGTACAAAGATCGTTTGTTAATGTTGTTTTACCGGTATTAAATTAATTCTTACACCGGTACGATGTTTGTATTATTTTAAAAAATAATCAAAGATTTAATTCAGAGATCTTAACAAGAAGAAGGATATTATAGAAGGAAACTCTAGAAATATATTTTATAGTAGCCATAGATGGGATTTGTTCAGCCTATTCATAATCATCATACAAGGTACGTTATATACCCTACTACTTCATTATTGGTGAAATAACAATGTCATTTGGTTTTGTTTTTAGTAAAATAATTAATTAACAGTACTAGTAGTACTTTTTAAAAAAGGCGACGCAGATTAATATGTCTCTGTAACAATATGGTATGCAATAAAGTATTGAGGCTTGACGGTTATTTACAAAGTTTGTTACTTGTAATATGTTTGACGTACATGTATTTGAAAATAAATAAAACAATTTAATAAAAACCGAGCAAGTGAGAGTCGGACTCGCGTATCTAGGGTTCCGTACGTAGGATCAGTACATTTCAGTATAAATCGGAAATAATTAATGCGTCGCAATAAATAAAATAAGTATATTTTGCAAAGTGCACATTAAACTCTTTTATGCAATACCCATTTAAACTAGTAGCTTCAATTTGAAATTTTGACCACCTATACAAATATAGACTCCTTATTTTCTAAGATTTATAAGATCTATAACGATGTTACTTGCCAAACTTCATTGTTTTAGATCAACGGGAAGTACTTTATAAGTTTTGACAGACAGACCGACAGCAAAGTAATCTATAAAATTAGAGAAAAGACAGTTTAACAAATAAAAGACAACATATAAAATTTCGGTTTCTAAGGCACATTAACAAAGTTAACAATTATTTTTTTATTTTTTTCATTTTTTTTATATTTAAGCTGCCGAAATGACTCTGCCCTGCCTGATGGAAAGCATGATCAGAATCCAAGAGTGGTGGTCACCATCCTCAGTGCGAAAAAGAAGAAGGCAGCATGATTATACTAAACGATATACAAACTTATACTAAGCGATTCATAAAATCAAATGGTTTTACGACTTAATTTAAAAATAAATACAACTAGAAAACTGAATATTAAATGTGTACCAACTCTATAATGAGGGTTAATCGCCGAACTTTTCAGACATCATTCCATTCTGTTGGCCGTTCATAGTCGGTAATTACATGCGCGGATTCTTTTGTTGCCCTCTCTTTAGCAGACAATTGAATTTCAAATCCATTTATTTTTGGTATCCTTGGGTGATCCCTAGACACCGTTATATCAATGCTCTTTACAGTAAATGCTCGCACCGACTTCGTGTATGAAAATGAGTCTGGGTTATGAATTTCATGAGTAATATCGCCTGAAAATTTTCACCTCATAATTTGCAACTATTTTTATTACTTATACTTTATTACTACGTAACGGTTTGATAAAACCTTCATGTTTATGATAATATTTACTATAAAATGGAGTAGTAAAAAACCTAAGTAGTGATTTTCATGTCTATCATACAACGCCGTCAGTGGTGTGCGGTCTAGTGGAAATGATGACCTTCAAATGATATGTGTGTGTAATAACGTATTTTGTCATGAACTATTCTTTTCACATTGTTACGATTGAATAGTAAATTTACATATAAAAATATTGAGATAATATTAAAACAAAAATCTTAAGTTTAATTAAAATAAAATAAACAGAAAAATAGTTAGACTGTAAGTCATTACAAGATATCTACGAAGTTATTAAAGTCTAATGCTAAAGATTCCTCCACTAATTGTACTAAATTTATGTTTATTACTAATGCGTGTGTATACTTCTTAATAAAATTCCCTCTCATTATAATTATTGGCGCCTAATTTTTACTAACGCCTCCAGCTCATAGCCCAGTGGCTGCTGCTGTTTGAATTCAGGAATTCAAACAGCAGCAGCTACTACTAGCAGGCTAGTAGCATAATTTTGAATTTTAAATTGCCTGCTTTATCGTCTGTCTTCACAGGTGAGTCTTTAGCTATCTTTAGAAGCCATTATTTCCTTCATAAAATCCCATAATTTAAACAATAGCATATTTTTTTCGGATTCCAAAAGCTGTCTGCAATCTATCCTATCAAACCCATTTCGATCGAATCCGAGTATCCCTATTATCGTTAAAAAAAGACATATCCTTTTTCAATGCCTAGAATTGAACATAAACGTTGTCTTGGCTGGAATACCTGGGCACTCAGGAATTCCAGCCAAGGAGACTGCTGATTCTTGCGCAAAAACGCCCTTTATACCGGTTCTCAAGATCATGCAGAAAAATACTCCAATGATATCTGTCCATCCCTTAAATCATGGCTGTCCGACTCCTGATATAGATTGTGGCTAGTGTCGAAAACCGTCAAAGGCCAATTTTATGGAGCTATTCAACCAGACATCCCTATTAAGCCTTGGTTTGCTAAATTAAAAAAATTAAATAAGTACGTTACTCCCAAAAATTTTCGGTTAAGACTAAACCACTCATGTACTCCCGTATTTTTGGCTTAAGTCAAAATTAGGTATGGGTCTATCTGTGAATTTGGACTTGATGAGGGATCCGCAAATCACATATTTTTAAGCCCCGAGACTAGATTTCCTATTTATGAATTAAGTCCTGCTCATATTCCTCTCCCCACGTCCCTTAAATTACTCTTAACGCGGGTTTTCACTCCTTTTGTATATATACTAGGCATGTGTATAACTTTAAACAAACTTAAAATATAGTTTTATTAGTCTGCACTAGTTTCACCATACTCATTGTGAATACAGACAATGCAACAATGTAGCATGGTTACCACATTATAGCAGCCTATTGAGATGCTTCTGCATCGTAATAGGCTGCCGTAGTGAAGATGACAATGGGTGATCATATCGGCGTGAGTATCATCTGTGCCGCCATTCCATTTATTGTCAAAAGTTTGTTTATGAAGTAAAGAAGTCTCTTTTCCGTGGCCTCATCAATATAGTTATTAAAACTACCCTATTTACATTTTAGATAGTCACTTGAGGAGTCAGTTATTTTTAAATGTATCATTTACGCGCACAAATCCTAAATAGGTTTCTAATTGTTCTTTAATTTTTGTAACCTTTGGTTCCAAGAGACAAGGGTATTTTTGCTTAAGTACCTGTTTGAGTCGCTGCTACGGTACAAATACTTAAAAATAAATTCGCTCCTGCGACCAACGAGGAAACAGAAAGTAAGCATTCTTACCAATGTTTTTTTCTGAGATTAATAAAATAATCTATCACATGCTCAGTAAACTGGAAACAGTTGTGATAGTGAAATTGCCTGCAATTCTAGGCCGAGAATTCTACTAAAAGATCGACCGATTCTTGACTTTGATTAATTCGAATAATAAAATTACAATTTGGGACAATTGAGGACTTCGGCTGCTATTCTTTGATTTGTTGCTACACTAGCTACTAGAGAAGTTCTCGACAACCTAAGAGCTTTTAGAAGTTTTGATTATATGAGTCTTTATGCTTGATTTAGATCCGAACTCGTAAATCTTGATAGTATTCATTTTACGAAATATGAACCTCACGACATGGACGTTGATAGAAACATAGTTATTGATGAATGAATGTAGTTAAAATAATAGTACTTTTCGAGTACAATTTCGCTTGTATCAATCTCGAAAACCTCCCGTACACCGCACCATTTAATGTGTTCAGTAGTTAATAATCCCGATTCTAATGATTACTAACTGAGCAAATTGGTCTACATCCCTAAAATAAATATTTTTCATCGTTTCTACAACATTTTCCGGTAGTAAGATGTTGTTAAAGAGAATAGCCTTTCTTGATAAAAAGGCTACATAACAAAAACGCAATGCATGACCAAAGTAAATCGGGATTCATTTATATTTATTTTATATAGATTAGAAACGGTCATACTGCACGGATAATATAAGCCGTCTCATGTTTTTTCCTTTTCCCCAAAAGATACGTATAGAAAATATACACGCACAGTCTGACTTTTCAGAACATTTCATAGGACTTCTATTTTTTTATTCAAGTACTCACTGCCAGGACTAAGAACGCACACGATCTTCATATTTTTGGTAAAAATAATAGTGGTTTGCAATTTCAAGTCGAAAAGCAAGTATTTCATAGGTAAGGTTTATTCCTTCGGCGCGAATGGGCAGGCTCGACCGGAGTGATACCACGGCCTCACAGAAAACAAGTGTGAAACAGCGCTTGTGCTTGCAAATTTTTTTTTACTAAAATAATAAATTACGAACACATTTATCAAACATAAACACATTTCACCCTTGCCTAACGAAACTGTATAATGAGATGCCGCGTGCGGTATTCATGGACCAATACGAACTTCAAGCCTTCTAGAAAAGAGCGTATACCTTCTTAAAAGGCCGGCAAAGCACTTGTGACGCCTCTGGTGTTGCGGTTGTCCATGAGTGGCGGTAATCGCTTACCATCAGGCAATACTGTAATACACAATGTGCTGCCGCTAACACATATATGTAATTTTAAATGTTATTGTTAAAAGTTTATATATATACCAGCACGTAGACTTAAAAATTGATGATCAGCTGAACATACTTGTAAGCGTGAGTAGACTAAATGTAAAGTGAAATGGTTCCTTGGGGTAAATCCCCATCATTTCACTTTACATTTAGTAAATGACAAGTCTAAATGACTAATGCCAGTGAAAATATATACTCAAGCTAAAAGGAAGACAGACGTAATCATAATATAGACACGAATGCGACATTGCCTAAAGCTCGTTGAAATTTATGATCAATTATTTTGTGATTGCAACGTGACTTTGTCCAAAAGAGAGGGACGAAATAATTTTTGTAAGAAGATGGAGTGAGATTTAGTGTAAACAAAAATTAAGGTTATGTCAATATTAACCTAAAATGTTTTTTTCATTTCTTTGAAGGACTTTAAACAATCATAATATTTTTGTTTTGTGATTGTGTACAAGTATTTTGAAAGGACGTACATGAGCTAAAATTAATTAATTAAACCGCACATTCCTTTCAATAGTTATTTCTATAAGTAATTTAATCAAGCTAGCGCATTTGTAAGTTTCTTGATATTGATAAAGTCTGAGAGATGTCTGCGTAGGATAAATGTTGAAGGTACTAATTTTGTTGACAGCTTTGCGAAACGCCCATGTTTTCTCGAGAGTACTTTATTGAGAGTTACTTTGTTAAAGATGCTATAAATATAAAATTTGAATTAAAATATAAATATTGAAATTTTAAAAGCATAATGAACCTAAAAGTTACGGAAATAAATACTGTTGGTTTTATCCGTACTTTTGAACAAAATAGAGCAACGACTAGTTGCTATTATGCTAAAAGACTCGATATTTTAATTGAAATAAATTAATGGAGAATCATTGTCATCTCATTGATGGTGGCAAAACTTTTAAATTTTATTATATACAGTGAACTTATCTTCTGTACTCACTGGTTTAATATTTTTTGCAATGTTTTTATTTCGATACCCACTGTTATGAAATTATCAATAGCAATTTTTCTCATTTGTTTACTACAAACTGGGACTGGTGTTGTGATAATTACAACCTTAATTTTTCGTTTCGTGAGCGACTTATGTGTATATTAATTGTATTAACATTGCTGTGTATTCTGTGGAATATTACATAATATTATCTTTTGCACTCGCTGGTTCAACATTTTTAACAACATATTTATTTTGATACCCACTTTTAAAATACTGTTAATAATACTTATTCTCATTTGTTTATACTTATTTGCGTAGTCTTTACCTATATTAGTATTTATTTGCAGACCTCCATACATAAAACTATTATAATTAAGACATTCTTTCACCTCTCATTTAATAAAATCATAACATTAATGTTGTAAGTAAAGCGCCTCTTAAACAAGAACAAGGCAATAATAACACAATAGCCCTGTTTTTTATTAGTGTGTATTTCTTTTCATAGGGCAATTGACTACCTTTGTCTATGGATACCTGTAACTTATGAGTACTAACGCGTTGTCGACTTTTGGACTAAAAGTATGGAGGTTGAAGGTTTTATCAACTCAAAGTAACTCAGGCGATAATCCATTTCATAGATTGATTTTACAATGATTTTTGAAAAAAAAATTTTTTTCAAAAAAAAATGCTAATTTCTTTTTAAAATACTCAATTGTACAATTCAATCTAGGTCTTATTTACTCTCTATCTATTCTAATATGTATTATAAATTCGAAAGTAACACTGTCTGTCTATCTGTCAGTCATGTTAAGCTTTCACGGCTAAACCGCTACACCGATTTCAGTGAAATTTGGCACAGAAATACTTTCATTATTGATGTAGGCAAAATTGTTATTGCGATTTTTACACGCGGAGGAAGACACAGATAAAAGCAGTTATGAGTATAAATGGAATAAATATAAATAAAATATAAGGGGCATATTAATAGAAAATTTGGTGAACATCACATCGTTGTCCGCTTGTAGACACCAATATGTTCTTTGTCAATAACATCTTAATTTATTTAAGAAATTGTCGGAATATTCTTTCATGAAATCAAAGACAAATACTAGATATTTATTTTGGTAAAATTCTATTTATGTTTTTTATTCAAGAGTACTTAGTACCGTAATAAACTCGTATATTAAATTTTAATGTACTCTCTACATGGAACTGTTAAACAAATAAATATATAGAGATTTAAGCGGTCATTTCCTGCTTCTACTGTACTAAATATTGTGGGTTCAAACACTACATAAGATAACATTTTGTATGATCCACAAACTGTTGTTCTGTGTCCTGTTTCATATAAGTCTGTAAAGTCTAGTCTAGTCTACAAGAATTTTCCTGATGTCGGAGATTTCTTTAAAGAAACTGCTGCTGTAGCCATTTGCATGAAAAAAAATGTTACTCAAGTTTATCTATACCTAAAAAAAACAAGGGTGCATATGGCAATCGTTATTGGGAAGTCGGTGTACTCAAATATATAACTAGTAACGTCAACCTTCAAATTCAGTTCACCCTCAGGGTTTCGGAGGAGCGATGCCAATCACTTCGTTGAAAAACTGATATTTAAAATAGGTAAAACTGGTTGAAGTAGTAATTGACCTGAGTAAAGGCTCGGAAAATGATGAATGATGGAATGTATGTATGTGACGAGTTATTTACTCGGCCTAACGGTCGATTCTGATTTAAACGAAATCTAGGAACGAAGAATATATTTTGTTATCTATTAAATATTATGAAGAATTTCTTCGATTCGAATTTCCAGTTAAACGACCTAGACATCATTAATCCCCTGATCAAGGTTTTATAAATAGTGAAAAGTATTTTTAGAAATCACCTTCAATTCTTTTACACTGTTTTCTGTTTTGTTTTAGTAGAATAAAGATACATAAGGAAAAGTGTGCTGACAAAGTTCTGTTTCTAAAATAATTCAACTTAGAAATTAGATACTCAAACGTAATAAAATGTTTAATTGAATTAACGGAATGACCATTTTGAAAGTATTTTAACATCTTGAACTCAATTGTGACGAGCCATCTAAAACTTTATATCAAATTATACAGTAGTTTTTGTGAAAATTTTGCACCAATCTATTATGAGTTACACTGATCCAAAAGATCAGTGGGCATAGATAATGGACAATCGCTTATTAAAATAGCATTTCTTGAAACGTTTTTTTCAAAAAATGTATTATATCTAATATAATATTGATTGCCTCAGTGGCGCAGCGGTAGCGTAAGCAACTGCTGTGCTTGAGGTCTCGGGTTCGATTCCCAGGTCGTACAAATATTTGTATGATCTGAAAATATTTGTTTCGGAGTTTGGGTGTTTTCTATGTATAATGTGTATGAGTTTACAAAAAAAGTATTTATGTATTTATATCAGTTGTCTCCTACCCATAATACAAGCTTTGCTTACTTTGGGACTAGATGGCGTTTTGTGTTAAATGTCCCAAATGTTTATTTACTTAACATCTTGTAAAGAGCAATTCTCGTATTTATATAATCTTAATCTCGGTAACGACTCCATCAATTATCACGACATTTAGTACACAGGGGGTTTCAGGAGCGATAAATCGGTCTCGTAGTAGGATTCATTTTTAAAAAAAATCTACAAAAAAATACGTCATCCAGATACTAAAAATCAACCATCAATTCCAACTCTTACAATAGTGGATCAACTCTTACATACTCTCACTGAGCTTAATTTTTTCCTTAAAACGTAATGAGGCCAGAATTAAGAACATAGTTTCTTTTTCAGAAGTTCAAGTGTAATTACGTGAGGTCTTTGTGGAATGAGAGTCTAAATCTCAGAAAAAGTATCACGTAATCACTTAATTCTTATCGCATGAAGCTGTTTAAAATTTACCCTTCAAAAGTTCCTGTGGATTATTCTCTCCATATTTTTTTTACGTTTTTTTAGAATTTATTTCTTTTGGTTTCTAGACATTATTATGGACCACATATTGTATACTAGTGTTCACTGATGCAGTATCACCAGTCACTGTATGGAGAACTAAGCAATTGAATGATCACTGCTAGTTTATTATGTAATTACCGATCACTGGAATCTTGTTTTTAATGTTGCTTATTGAAACGACCTATATTTAAATATTTTCAAATAAATAGAAAAGGAGAAGAGCGAGATTGAAATATTTTATTTTGACTTCAAAATTTTTTTAGTATACGGATTTTTAGTACGTGTTTTAAGTATATATAATGAAAATATGCAATAATCACAGTAAACGTGACGAAGCAGTATTAATTTTATCAAAAATTGCGTATTTTTTTCTGATGACTCCTTTCAAGTATTTTGTTGAATCACGGTGCGGGCCTGCTGATGTAATGATACTAAAGTTCTATAGGGAAAAATAAATTAAGTGTTCGTTAACTGAGTTCGGAAGAGGCCTTGTGACTGTGATTTATAATTTTACATGTACAATAAAACTTTTCACAAAAGTTTGTTGTCTTTTAATATGTACTCATACATTTACTCATAAGGTCACTTTTATAAAAGTTAGTGGCATGTGTACAGAAAATAAGTGTCTTGTGACAAATTATTTAAATTTGTGGAAACAAGTATAATGTTAGACAGTATAGAAAAAGGTGAAAATGCTAAAAACCTAAAAATGGAGCAATAATGGCCAATATTCTTACATTACTCTATCGCAAGAGATTATTTAATAATAAGTCGCGTAAGGACTTGTTGGAAAACGCCGAGAAGCAGTTTACTTTTTATATCGCATTTTTAAGGCTAACTTTAACCGTGAGAGCCGCTGAACATGCGCTATGTCTTTCTTCTTGATATTATTCTTACTTTGCATATCATTGGATAGTTCGTAGAGTTCTGAGACTTTATGTGCAAGCCAAATAGCTACCTAGATATCTCAAAGGATAGATGAAGTGCTAATAGGTCTGCTGGGAGTGGTTTGGATGGCGTAAGAAAGCGGTTCCAGAACCCTCCCGTCTCAGGCGCAGAGTGGCACACCGTGTGGTTTTAGACGGTTAGATTCCGAAACACCGCCCCGCCGCAAACCCCGGTGGGGTAAAGGCCCGAGGGGGTTTCCACAGGTAAAAAAATGTGCTAATAGGTCTACTTTGTTTTAAATCTTTCTGATCTAACGATGATGCAATATATAATTTCTCATTTTCTTTTTACTTTTCTAAAATTGAATCATGGATTCTACATACTTTTCTCAGGTATGCACTATGTAAATATAAAGATACACAACTATATTCACTAGTTTTTATTAATGGGTGCTTCATGTTAGGACTAAAACTCTTCAGATCGCCTACTAATTTATTACATTAACAAAACAATGTATTTTTTGACTAAAGGAATCTCCATATAAAGAATTGCAAAAAATGTCTTAGGTCGCTCTAAAAAAATTAAGAACGAACGAATATTCTAAGATAGCCTCGGGTTGTGTTAAAATATTTACTCGCAGTAAACTCAATTATACTTCAGAGTGACCAGTTAGAAATTGGATCACTGGCTCTTGTATTACACTACGCGATATTTGTTTGTTGTTTGTTTGTAGTCAATGAGTTAATTTCGCTGTGTAGGTTGAAAGTTTTTTTATCATTCAATAACTTTTATCAGCTAACGTATACATAGAATTGTATGGTTATAATACGCTACTATATCTAACTTTACTTTCTATATTAAAGTCTTTACTGATGAGAGATTTTAGACAGTAGGTAAGTAGGTAGTTTTTAAAATTAACATATTATGATATTGTCTCCCAATAGATATTTAAGTTAGTTATATAAATAATTATTAGGCTGTAATATTTTACTAAGCATGGTATCAATAGCTACAACATTTGTTTATGTATACCAAATGTCCAGGATTGTTAAGGCTTTTGTATAAATTTTAACGCCTTTAGCTTGATACTTGTAAAACCCTCGTAGTTTGTTATATTTATATTATGTTATATTTAACGCTTTGTGTACTCAACTGGTCATAATGAAAATTTGGGACTCATTGTCAGTCCAATTAATAGTCGTTCTTGATTAGATCTTACAAAGAAAAACATTAATTCACTTTTGAATGTGATTAAGCCTGCCTGTAAGTAGTTTTACTGCACGATTTAATAATTTTACATTCGACACCGTTTTCAAATTCCTACTTCGATACAGAAACCACGGAATGCTAAAACCAATAAATAAAAATCTAATTTAGGTACTGCTATGAAACGCAAGTGTATGTGTCGATAACGGCCATTATTAATGACATTTAGGTCGGGAAAGTAATTGGAATTTATAAAGAGTGCTCTTCATTCAAATATGCATGCCCACATACGGTGCTAGATTCACCGCGATAACAGTATATTGAAAATATTTCCACGAATCTAGTTCATTGTCTGTCGCAATCACTTGTACGGCATACTACCCACACATATTAACCTATAAACCGTGCAAAATTCAGTTTCAAACTAGTCTATACGAAGGGATATTTATAAAAAAAATATTTCGAAAATTTATAATCTTATTCCTGCATAAAATAAGTTGCTCATTACGAATGAAATTTTTATTCGAAGTTTGTTACTTAAAAGTAAATAAAAACTAAAATGACAAGTGCTGGAATTAGGAATCTAATACCTTTAAACGAGCAATTCTGGTATATATATATATATGTATATATATATATATATATATATATA